>APFE030878742.1:36490-55828 GCA_000404065.3 Pinus taeda
AAGGTGGGGTTGATCACCTTTTTATAGTATCTGAGGTTTTTTTATCCTCTAACTCTTTATCATCCCACAACTTGTTCTTAAAATTGAAGGTAATAATATCTTTGACAGTGCCTTTTCTTCCCATGATGATCTCCTCCTTAATCCCTCAATGGTTGAGCCAAGACTAGGCATCCTTATGTCACCCGTGCTTGAGGCGAAGGTGGGGGTTTTAACTGAAGTTAGAAGGAATTTTTGGGAGCCTCTTGGATTCCATGTTGTAGAGCTTCCTCTTATACATCAGATATCTAAACATAGTCGTATTTTCAATTGGGACAGGACAACTTCTATCAAGTGGATAGGATAGGGAGTATTTTCCTTGATATTTAGGTTGTAGGTTATGAATTACTTTTGAATCATCTTACTCTTTCTCCAAGACCTTCCAAATATACTGCAACCCCAAAGTTCACATCCATATAAGACAACAGAGGTGATGAGAGTCTCAAAGAGGAACCCTTTTTTACTCCAAATGTAAAAATAGACCCACTTATAATTGTTTTCAAGCCTTATAATAAGCTTCCAACCTCCAATAATATTTTTATCAGTATTATAATTCCAATTGAATTGTGAAGAAAATCAATACCCAAATATAAATAAAAAAGCCTACTCTAAACATAATTAACATAACAAAACTATCATAAATAATTTTTATAATAAGTTTAAATAAATAAAATATAATATTAAAAAATAAATATAATATTTACAAATTTCAATCAATTATAATTGTATGAATATGAGTTAATAGGTGTTTGGTTTTACTTTCAAAAAATAATAATAATAAAATTATTAATTTAAAAACCAGCCAAAATATATCACCGCTTAGAAAAGGGAGAAAAAATAATATCTTATCCCATATAAAACATTAACAATTAAAATTTTAAAATATAATTTGCCCTTATAAATTTTAAAATTTTGTTTTAATCTAATACATTGTTTAACCTAATAAGTTTTTAACCAACAATATTTAAAAAAGAATTATTATTTATATTTAAAATAAATAATAAAATAGCCTAATAAGGTTTTAACCAACATTATTTAAAAAAAAATTATTATTTTATATTTAATAAATAAATAAAATCATAAATGAGTTGATATATTGATATATAATATTTTTAATCAAAATTTTTTGTTGGTAATTTCAATTCTCTACAAAACAATATTGTAATTAATTTATTTATAGTATTTATAAATTAATAAGTAAAATAATAACATACATTAATTCATGTCTCCCCATGGTTTTGCAGTTTTAAATCCTTCTCAAGGGTTTCTATCCTCTCTGCTATCCTTAGGTTCCTTTGAGTTTCTTCTTTGTGTTGTATTTGTGCAATTTTACAACTGATTTCTAAACTTGTCACTTGTTCTCTGAGTTTCTTGAGCTCAGTGGCCTAGATACTTATTTATTCCATGGCCTTGATCAACTCTACAGTTTTCTCTGTTGGTATCTCTGCGTTGGTTGATGTATCTCTACCTGATGTAGTACCTGTCACTGGAAATATTATACCTGGAGGAAGCGTAGGTTCCAATGCAGTTGCCGAGGTGGAGGGTACTGTTGGGGAAATTGTAGGTATTATAGTCTAAGGAGTGGTGTACAACTCACTCTGCTTGGACTGTATCAAATTATCCAATTATTTCTCATTTTCCTTCAATTGGTCATTTAACTTAAGGACTAGGTCTGTAAGTTCTTCCTTCTTCTGTATTTCTAACACTTTAGTTGTTTGAGGATGACGTGGAGGAGGAATTTCAAGATTTTTCTTCAATTCAAATATGTCATCATTTTTCTTCTTTATCATCTACTCTGCTGCTTTGAAATCCTTGGGATCATTTCCAAGCTTTATGACCAAGTCCTCTAAGGACTTTATTCTGGTACCTTTGGCTTGTGAAGAGGCCTTTTCCAACTGAAATTGTGTTGAGATGTTATTTAATGAGTTTTGGAGTTGGTGGGATACTATGGCCTTGTTGGTCAAGGTGGAATAAACCATTTCCCCAGTTTGTTTATGCAACTCAATTTGGTCAATAGGATGGATATCCTTTGCCAATACCTCAAAATCTGTTTTAAGGTAGTCTGTAATTAATTTAGATTGTTGTATGGTTGATTTAAGAAAGCTCATCTACATTTTACCCTCTTTTATGTCAAAGGTTGACATTAGGCTCGTTTGGTTTGTTGGAACCATATTTAGATAATGTGCATAGCTTTGTACCTTTAACCTCTCATTCTTTGCCTTCATTTCCTGATACTTTTCTTTGATGTCTTGGCTTTGTCTAGTGGGAGCCCTGAAGGAGGATACTTCCACACTCTGTTGCTTTTCCAACATCTGAGTTTGAGATGTGGAAGGTTCTTGTGTCCCTCCTAAAGTAGTGTTGTGCTTGCTTTCTATCCTCTCTACCCTTGAAATCTTGTTGTCTCTTTAGTGTATTCTTGCTCTGCATATGGATTTAACATTTGCCTCTTAGCATGGGTTTTGGCAACAGGCCTGCTAGAAGGGGTGGCTTCATCTCTGTCTCTCTTAAGGTTCCTCTCCTAATTTAGAGGATTCTATAAAGTAGGAAGATTGCTCATGATTTGTTCCAGTTGATCAAGTTCCTCTGAAATTTCAAGTTGTTCAGATTCTTCTGTCTGTTTAGAAATCTATGGTTGCTTTGATGGCCCTGCTTGATCTGAAGAATTTGGATGCCCTGATGGTCCTACCTCTGTTGATGGATCTGCCTCTTCTGTCTACCTATTGTGTCTTTGTACTTGTCTCTGAGACTAAGAATCTCTTGGAACTTGTACAAAGAAATCCTCATCAAATCTTCTGTCTAGGTCCATTAATACATTATCAACAACAACCTCTGTACTATATCGATCTATCAAAGCATCTTCCACCAATTCAGATTGATTAACATATTGTTCAATTTTAGGGATTTTGTGGTGGATTTAAGGAGATAGTTGATTCTTTTGTCTCTGATTACAAATGAAGCTTAAGGGGTCATAGGTCCACATGAAACTTTGTGAGTTTCAACCTTTGGAGGATTTTATTTTCCTCCTTTCCTACTTCCCTATTGTTATAAATGAATGGGCCCAATTCATCTTTTATTCTAATTTGGCCTTTCTTCTTGGCTTTTACAAAGTGCACCTCATCTGAATTGATAATTTGTCTATAGTACTCCAGAGCAAATAATCTCATGGGGAGGTACTTTGGAAATTTTTAAGGTGGCAACACACATCCATAAATTATGATTTTAATATGGGTTTGGTACAAATACCAATCCCGCACTTTGTACTGCATTGACCACTATAGAACCCTCCTGATGCCTGCACTGATTCTCGGTGAAGGGCTTCCTAGTAGCATGGTTGTCACAGGGTAAACAAAGAGGTCTATGAAATATGTATAGGAGTATTGTGAATCAAATTGATGAATCAAAGAAGTCCAGAATACTTGAAAACCTTTTCATTTTCCAACCTCATGAATTGATCATGCATTCTGTCAGCAATAACCTTTGCATAGCCAAATATGATGGCTGGTGGTTGGCCAAGAGAGTAGACTCACATGATGGATATTATGATATCATCAACAAATTCACTAGTGGAATATTCTAGCACACTGGATATCATGTCTATTATGTCTCGGCCAAGGCTGGCGAATATTGTCCATAGATAAGGAGGAGGGTCCTTTGGGATGTATTGTTCTTCTCTGATGAAGGTCTGGAATAACTGATCCAGTCTTACTGATGTGAAGGAAGGGTATCTATTCAACATTTCTCTAATGGAAAGAGACAGATTTTGGCTTGGTTGCAATTGTAGCATTTGATTAATGGATTCAACAGTGATAGTAAACAAAACTAATTGGTCAGGGGTTCTTATTTCCCTTTGGACGGGATCATAGTTCATGTGGCAGTAATGTACAATCTCTAGGAATATATGCATTCTTGGGAACTATTGCTTAGGTAAACTTGATTCCCAAAGTCAAATGGAGTCCACTTGGTTCAAGTATTGGTCTCTTTATTTGTAGAAAAGTTTCAAAGGGGATTTGGAGACAAAGGTATCTTTAATCTGGAAATACTTTTTCTACAAGTGGGAGATGGTATAAATCCATGTGGGGAGTCGTAATGGGCATGACATGCAAGGCAATTGGGGCTTCCATCCTGTGTTATTGTGGACTCAAGGACGGGGTAAAGCGTTTTAGGGAAATATGGAAAAATTGGTCTATTACAGAGTATTTCAGGACTACCAGGCAACTTAATTTACTAAATTACTTATTTTTTAAAGCAACTTAGCTCAGGTTCGGCAAGAAGATAAAGTTTCTCAGTGGAAATGGGGTAAATACCTAGTTTCAATTTTTTGAACAGAGTAATGGTGTTGGTGGACTATTTTCAGGAAGCGCATAGGTCTGTAGGGTCATTTGGAGTTCAACATCTTCGAAAAGTTGACGGTTGGTAGCAGGTTGATATTTGAACGTACTATGTGCTTTGCATGGGAGTCAAAATGTTCTTTTCATGATAAACATGAAAAAACAATGAGTTTTTTAGTTTTATGTGTAAATTCAATGTTATTGGTGGATACGTTGGGAAAGGACAGTTAGCACTAGTCAAAGGATAATAAATTTTGGTGTGTAGCAGAGGCGGTAAGCAAAATCTATTGGATTGCTTTTCGAGATAAGTGGTTTTGGGGGCAGGCCGCCCGATGCCATTCGTCGGGTGCCATGTAGCGGCATGGTGGACAGTAAAAACGCTCACATCGGGTGGGTAAAGGTCAGCCTTCGGAGGCCACCTGATATGAGTGTTTGTTGTTGGATATCAAGGGGTTAGATCGCATGGTGGTTGGGGGTATGATTTGATTGGGGAGTTAATGGAGGGGCTGGATAGGATATTAATTATGGAATAGGAAGGCTTAATGATATCGCGGGTGATTTGATTGGTGGAACAAGTTATTAATTAATCATTGTTTGATTAATTAACCGTTTTTTGTTTGGCGAAGGGTTATGGCTCTTAATTAGTTGTTGATCAGTTAATTAATCCACTTAATTAATTTACTAATAAGGTTTATATTTCAAACCATTAGGGCGGGATATTAACATATGGGACTTAATAAATATATGGGAAAGGGGTGTATTTTCGGGAGTTAAATAAATATAATGAATATTAAAGTTAATATGAAATGAAAGGGGAAAGTGGGATTTTTCGGTAAGTATAATGTGTTTAACATTTATTTATATATTCATAACTACACATTATAAATTAGGATAGATGCTTTTTGTGGGAAAAACGAGTTTATGTACGGTTAATTACTTTCCCCAGGCAAATGATGATTTCACCTTAGAAAAAGGGATTTTTTAGATGGAATGAATGAATTATGGAGGGGTGAATGTTGGTAATGGGGTTTTAGTTCTTAGATCCTATAAGTTATTAGGCCAAGGGTCCCATCCCTCCAGAAGTTAGAGAAATACTCTGAGCCCCTTTAACTTAAGGTTTTGGGTACTTTTGTCATTTTTTAATGGAAATTAGTAAAATTCAAGGCAAAATGAATGGGGGAATTAATCATTTGACTTTATAAAATTTTCCATTGTCATCCATAATTTTCACAACTTGATGATGAAATAAAATGATATGATTTTATCCAATCAATCACCATGATTCTGCAACCATCCAACCACTGACCCATCTACTCATCCTACCATTTTTTCTACTCTTTACTAGGGTGCACTTAAGCTGGAAAACCCTCATAAAAAAAGATTCTTTTCTTTTACAATACAAATCTATCTAAGTCTATCCTTATTACATCTAAGGGCTCAGATTAAATTGTTGAGCTCCTTTTAGTAACTCTACCTATCTACTTATCTTCCAAGATTAAATAGTTTGGTCAGATTTTATTCTCTATTTCTAGGCATGAAATTCAAAACATGGAATAACCAAGATTAAACTATTTGGTTACCATGGATTATGGCATAAATAACAAGTTGCACACAATCATTATTATGCAAAAAAATAAATAGTAGTGACATTTGGACTTTCACACTTTCATGGTCCTTTTATTTTTTATTGAGACTCATTTTTCCATCTTTTTTGACCTTTTTTATTCTTTTTGTCCCTTGATTTTTCTTTTGGGACATACCCTCTTTACATATATTTTTTTTTAATATGGAAAACATTTGCAAAAAGAAAAGGTATGTACATATTATAGTTTTAACCTTGGTATAGGAACATAACACCCCATTCGCACCCTCTGGTTCTTTTTTCTACTTCCCTTAGGCCTCTAATAAACAATACTTTCCTTTTTCTCATTTTGGTTTATAAATGACACATGAATAGGTGGATGTGACACATTTCCTTCACATTGATTATAGAGAGCATCTCACTTCTTTTTGTGCTTTATTGCATCCATCACTTCACTTTTTTAGTTTTCAAGAGTCTCTTTTTATCTACAATTTTTTCATGATCTAAGTATCCAAACTCTCTTTTTATGATCTTGCATGGTTAATTATTATTTAGTTAATTTCAACTCATGATGATAACTATAAGCCATATCTAGTCAACTATCTGTATTTCAACTATCCATGTTTTCTTTAATGTTTTTTTGGTTGGGTTCTTACTAGAGGGAATCTTTTGAATGCCCTTATTTCAATCTATACATAGTGCTTTTTTCAAATTGACTTCCCTTCATTGATGATTTACTTGTTCATTCACCCTTCCATTTACAATGTTAGTTAAGGATGGACTTATTTTTATTTTTTGAACTAAGAAAGTAGAGGCAAGGCCAAGTTGCAACCAATAAATCATTATGTTACTAGGAGGTTTACTTCCTATAGACCCTAGGGATCATGATATATTGAGTCATGTTACCATGGGTAACCATAGGAGAAATATTTTTTTCTATCATGCAATTTTCGAGCTAGTTGTCATACATTATTTATTATATATTGTCTTCTTATTTCCATTTGTTTTCAAAAGTTACCTACAACCTAAGAATTTTAGCATGTAAATTAGTTGGCATGATTATGCCTAATATGTTCTTGAAGATTGAATACTAGGTTCCTAAGGTAATATTTTCTATGGTGATGTTTTATTTAATTTATTTGTACAGGCCATCTAACCACTATCGTACAACCGAAGAAAACCCTTCAGCTACAAAAACCCATTTTTTCCAAGCCTTCAAAGTCAATTTCTATTCCACTTCTCAAATCAAAAAAACCTTTCAAGTTGTCTCTCACCATAGATCCACCAATCCTGACCCCTCTCCTTCTTGTGGCCAAATTATGCTCCCTTACATTAAAGGGACCATAAAGATTATAGTGAAAATCTTGGCCAAGAATAACATTAAAATTATTTTCAATCCCCATAAAACCCTCAAGCAATTATTCGAGTTGGGCAAAGACAAATCAGACCAGATGCAAGGAATAGGGGTATATGAGAATCCCTGTTCATGCGAGCATTGCTTATTAGCCAAACTGGACATCCTTTCAAATCTAGACTAAAAGAACAGATGGTTGACACAAACAACAATCATCTATCAAAATCAACCATTGTTGAGAACTATTTTAATTCTGACCATTTGATTCATTTTGATCATTCGAAAATCCTAGTCTCTATTTCTCATGTTTTTTGAGAGGCCTTGGAAATCGAGAAGAACCCTAATAATTTTAATAGAGAGAATGGATATAGATTTAGTCAATCACGGAAGCTCCTCATCATCCATATTGCCCACTAATAATTTAAACTCCATACTACCATTACCAAAATTGTAATAGACCCCAATTGGTTGTGGAATCAATCAAATAATTATTTCATCAATATGTAATTTATTTATTTAACTCAATATATATATATATATAATATATATATATATAATATATATATATATATATAATATATTCATTCTCATTTGGTCAACTTTGACAATTTCTTAATTTTATTTATTTATTTAAATGAATAATTTATATATATATTTAATGGTCAATCCCAATCTTATTTTATCACTATTTTAAATTATTGAATTATTAATTATACTTTTTTAGCAAAGCCTTTCTATTTTAATTCATTATTAATTATTTCTTTTTTAATATTATTAATAATTACTAAAATTCTTTTAATATTGTTTCTTACTCATCTCAATCTTCCAATTTATAATTAATATTATAAATAATTGTATAGAAATTTAACATATTATTTTTCCACAATTTGTTATTTCATATATTAAATTATTTAATTTTTAATAAATTTTGTCAAATTTCAATTTAATTTTTGAATAATTTTATTTAAATTTGGCCCTTCACCCAATAGATACTTGTTCCTTTCTCCTATAAAACGGATTTACATGCTAAAAAGCTCAGGCTTTAGGTAGCTTGTGAAATAAAATGGAAAGAAAAAGACAACATATAATAAATAATGTATGACATTTGGCTGGAAAATTGCATCATAGAATAGAAGTATTTTCCTATGACTACCCATACATATGGGGGGCAACATGCTCCAATATGCAATGATCCTTAATATCCAGGGGAAGTAAAGCTTCTGCTAACTTAATGATTGATTGGTTGCATCTTGGCTCTATATGAATATTTCCTTTAAGTAAAGTGTAGGTGCTTCACATTTGAACATGAATAAAAGTGGTAATTCAGGTGAATCAAAGATAAGGTCGATGATAATTATAATAATTATTTACTGAAGTGCAGGTAATAGGTACACCCCTTAATTTACATCTTACTTACAAGGTACCAACTATTGCATTATTCTTATGTGGTCAATTATGGAGCTAAGTGTTTCATACATCTAAACCGGGGGGTTAGCTCAACTAATTGTCACCAATGTTGGAAGGCATTCAGTGAGTTCCATGGTACTAGATCTCTAGTTCTAATCCCCCTAAATTAGAGACACTAGTCTTCACCTTCATCTTTAATAAGGATGTCATCCATAAGATGTGAAAGCATTGTTGTTTCCTCATGATGTTTTCTTCATGGGGGAAACAAAGTCTATGAAGGCATAAAGAAATTGTCAAAGGGACTCATTAAACCCTAAACACTTAACACTTATTTCAAAGGGACTCACCTATAATAGTTGTTTATCTACAAGAACAATAATCAAAACTTTGTAACTCTCTAACATTATAATACTTCCACCCTCTCCATGTACTTCTTGTCAACCATGAAACGAATACAATGCAAAGAGTGGAATCAATAATCTGATTTACATAGAAGGGACGTCATATTACATGAATTCTTCAAGAAGCCTTCATGGTATCTTGGAGGCACATCATTGAAGAATAAGATCCTCTTGAACCTAATACTTTCTCACTGCAGCATAAAGGAACTTACCTGAAACATTTATACCTGCATTAAAAGGAATATCATTGAAAAGAAGTTACTTGCTACTATTTCTAAAAAAAATTATCATCCACATACTTTCCTATAACCATGAACATAATACCAATGGACAATTGGCTGGAACTAACATAAGGTTACCACATATTACTTGAATTTTTCAATAAGCCTCAATGGTATTTGGAAGTACCTTTATCTAAAAAGAGATGTTCCACCATTGTAACCTATTCTTGTTGTATCATGAAAGGAATCATGATTATCAAAATTTATAATGAGGTTAACATGATTTTCACCTAGTATCATAATTGAAATCAAACTAGTTTGAGGATGAAAATATATTCTTGCACTAAACATCCAAAATATTGCTACCAACTAATGCAAGGTACCAACTATAGCATTCGTCCTTATGTGGTCAACTATGGGGCTAAGTGTTCCATACTTCTAAACAAAGGTGTTAGATCAAATAATTGTCAACAATGTTGGTAGGAATTTGGTGAGTTCCATGCCACAATATGTCCAGTTCTAATCCCCCTAAATTAGAGGCATTAATATACACCTTCATGTTTAATAACGATGCCATCCACAAATATGTGCAAGCGTTGTTGTTTCCCCACGCAGTTTTCTTCATGGGAGAAAAAAAGTGTATTAAGCCATAAAAAATGGTCAAAGGGACTCACCTATAATATTTGTAGATCTACAAGGACAACAATCAAATTGTTGTAGCTTGCTAACATTATAAAACTTCCACCCTATCCATGTACTTTTTTCCAACCATGCAAGGAATACAACACATACAGAGGAATCAATAATCTGATTTACATAGAAGGGAACCCATATTACTTGAATTTTTCAAGAAGCCTCAATGGTATCTTTGAGGTAGATTCTTGAATAATATAACATCATCTTGAATCCAAGACCTTATCTCTATAGCATAAAGGAACTGAATAGAACTAGTTGCAATTGCACTATAGGGAATATCATCGAAAAGAAGTACCTTTCTACCACTACTAAAAAAAAAATCATCCATTAATTTCCTATAACCATGAACATGATGTAAATTGTGAATTGACTAGAACTAACATAAAAGGTTATTGCATATTACTTGAATGTTTCAATAAGCTTCAATGGTATTTTGGAAGTACTCTTATCCAAAGAGATATGTTCCACCATTGGAACTAATTCTTGTTGTAGCATCAAACGAATCATGATTATCAAAATCTCTAATGAGCTTAAATGGATTTCCACCTAACATTACAATTAAAATCAAACAAGTTTTATGCTGGTAATATATTCTTGCACTAAACACCCAAACTATTGCTACCAAGTATTGCAAGGTACGAACTATTGCATTCTTTCCTATTTGTTCAATTGTGCGGCTATGTGTTCCATACATCTTAACCAAGGCGTTATCTTAAGTAATTGTCACCAATGTTGTTAGGCATTCAGTGAGTTACATGCCATCAAATGTCCAGTTCTAATCCCCCTAAATTCAAGGCATTAGTCAACAACATCATGTGTAATAAGGATGCAACCCATAAATATGTGCAAGCATTGTTGTTTCCCCACGAGATCTTCTTCGTGGGAGAAAAAATGTGTATCAAGGCATAAAAAGATGTCAAACAGAGTCACTAAACACTAAACACTTGATACTAAATCTCAAGGGGACTCACCTATAATAGATGTTTAGTTACAAGGACAATAATCAAAACATTGTAACTTTCTAACATTAAAAAAATTCCACCCTATCAATTTACTTTTTCCCAACCATGAAAGGAATACAATGAAAATAGAGGAATGAATAATTTTATTTACATATAATGGAACCCATATTACTTGAATGTTTCAAGAAGCCTCAATGGTATCTTCTAGGTACATCCTTGGATAATATAAAATCCTCTTAAATCCAAGACATTCTCACTACAGCATAAAGGAACTGAACTGAAACAGTTGTAGCTACACTACAAAGAATATAGTCGAAAAGTAGTTCTCCACTACCACTACTAAAAAGAATTCTCATCCTCGTACTTTCCGATAACGATGAACATGATGTAAATGGATATTTGACTGGAGCAAACATAAAAGGGTACTATATATTACTTGAATGTGTCAATAAGAATCAATGGTATTTTGGAAGTACTCTTATCCAAAGAGTGATTTTCCACCATTGGAACAAATTCATGTTGTAGCATCAAAAGAATCATTATTATCAAAATCAATAGTGACCTTAAATTGATTTCCTCCAAACCTCATAATTGAGATCAAACTACTTTTAATCTAGAAATAGATTCTTACACTAAATGTCCAAAATATTGCTACCAAGTATTGCATACTTTCATATGTAGTCAATTGTAGGGATAAGTGTTGCATACATCTAAATGAATGGGTTAGATCAAGTAATTGTCACCAATGTTGGTAGGCATTGACTGATTTCCATACCACTAGATGTCCAATCCTAAAACCCCTAAATTAGAGGCACTAGCCTATACCTTCATGTTTAATAAGGATGTCATCCACAAACATGTGCAAGCATTTTTGTTTCCCTACGAGGTTTCCTTCATGGGAGAAAAAAAGTGTATCAAGGCATGAAAACAAATTTTCAAAGGGATTAACTAAACACTAAACACTTAACACTAAATCTCAAAGGGACTTGCCTATAATATTTACAGATCTACAAGGACAATAATCAAAACATTGTAGCTTGCTAACATTATAAAACATTCACCCTGTCCATCTACTTTTTTCCAACCATGAAAGTAATACAATGCAAATAAAGGAATGAATATTTTGATTTACATAGATGGGAGCCCATACTACTTGAATGTTTCAAGAAGCCTCAATGGTAACTTGGAGGTACATCCTTAAATAATAGAACATCCTTCTTAATCCAATACTTTCTCACTACAACATAAAGGAATTCACCTGAAACAATTATAGTTTCACTACAAGAAATGTCATCCAAAAGTAGTTCCTCGCTACAACTAGTAGAAAAATGTGTCATCCACATACTTTCCTATAACCATTCTAAATGGACAATTGAATCTAAATAATATAAAAGGGTATTATGTCTTACTTGAATGTTTCAACAAGCCTCAATGGTATTTTGGAAGTACTCTTATCCAAAGGGAGATGTTGCACCATTGGAACAAATTCTTGTTGTAGCATCAAGAGCATCATGATTATGAAAATATATAATGCGATTATATGGATTTCCACCTAACCTCAAAATTGAAATCAAACTAGTTTTAGGCTAACAATAGATTGTTTCACTAAACATCCAAACTATTTCTACCAACTATTGCATTCTTTCTTATGTTGTAAATTGTGGGGCTAAGTGCTCCATACATCTAAAACAAAGGGTTAACTCAACTAATTGTCACCAATGTTGGTAGGAATTTAGTGACTTCCATACCACTAGATGTCTACTTCTAATCACTTTAAATTAGAGGCACTAGTCTACACCTTCATGTTTAATAAGGATATCATCCACAAAGATGTGAAAACGTTGTTGTTTCCCCGCGAGGTTTTCTTCATAGGAGAAAAAAAATTGTATCAAGGAATTAAAAAAATGTGAAACAGACTCACTAAACACTAAAGAATTAACACCAAATATCAAAGGAACTCACCTATAATAGTTTTAGAGCTATGGGGAAAATAATCAAAACATTGTAGCTTGCTAACGTTATAAAACTTCCACCTTGTCCACGTACTTTTTGCCAAACATGAAAGAAATATAACGCAAATGGAGGAATGAATAATCTAATTTGCATAGAAGGGAACCGATATTACCGGAATGTTTCAAGAAGCCTCAATGGTATCTTAGAGGTACATAATTGAAGAATATAAAATCCTCTTGAATCAAAGACTTTCTCACTATAGCATAAAGGAACTCACCTAAAATAGTTGTAGCTGCACTACAAGGAATACCATCGAAAGCAGTTCCTTGCTACCAAAATTCCACTTACTTTCCAATAACCATGAAAATGATGTAAATGGACAATTGAATGGAACTAACATAAAAGTTTACTACATATTCCTTCAATGTTTCGATAAGCATTAATGGTATTTTGGAATTACTCTTATCCAAAGAGGGATGTTCCACCATTGGGACAGATTCTTGTTGTAATGCCAAAGGAATCATGATTATCAAAATATATAATGAGCTTAAATCGATTTCCACCTAACTTCATAATTGAAATTAAACAATTTTTAGGCTGACAATAGGTTCTTGCACTAAACATCCAAAAACAAAAATCAATTTGCATCCTTATACATAAGATCCAAAGGTACTTATAACTTAAAGGAATATGTCATTGAGAAAATCAATTTCTTATTAAAAACAAAAAAAAATCAATAGGTAGAAGGTAAAATGATTGTTTCTTATACTAGTGAATGCTATCTAAAAGAAGTCCATGTCTACCATCAATTAATCTTCATTTTTCTTATAAAAGATGAAAAATAGTTTATTTCGTATGTATTTTCTATTGCATTTCCTTTAAAGTTTACAATATAAAAGCACAGAGAGAATCAAAATAGAAACTAATGATTTTTTTTATCAATTATCTTGGATTTGGTACTTGTATTTTCAAATTGGCTTTATACCCACAATAGATTCTTGGAATAAACATTCAAAAATAATAATATATTTTTAGCCTTATAATTCACATGTAGGGTTGTTTGTGACTTAAAGAGGGATGTGGCTAAGCAATTCAATTTTCTTCCCGAAACATTCCCAAAAGGTTAAAGATAAAATGATTCTTTCTTATACCAGTGTGAATGTTGTGTGAAAGAAACCCATGTCTACCATGGATAGATATTTTATTTTCATGTAGAATATCAAAACTATTTTATAGTGCATGAATTTTATATTGCATTTGAATTTAAATTTAAAAGATGAAAGAACAAAGAGAAGAAAAAGAGAAATTACTACATTTTGTGTCATTTATCATGGATTTTATATTCACATTTAGCTTGAAATTTCGAACTATACTATTTTTACGGAGATCCATTTAAACATGAGAACATAGAATATCAAAGCTTCTAGGGTGTAGTTTTCTTAATATTAAATTTGAAGAGAGTGATCAACTAGAGACCTTGAAACAACAAACAATTCATTCACAAATTTTTATCAGGGTCAATCTTCATATACAAAAATGCATTTTGAATAAGATTGGTTAGATGATTGACCTAGAGAGTAAGATACATTTATGATTATATGTAACACAACTGAGACAAAATATGCAGCATAGAGATCCACTTACTCAAGAACCATTTTAAGAGAAACGTATTTCAAAGGAATCCTCTTCAAAGATTCTTGAATTCTTGCAGCTTTCTCCTCAAAATGTGTTTCATTAGCACAAAAAATTCCCATCTGGAGAATTACACATTGATCATTTGGTTGTAAGGTAGAATTATGTATACCCATTAACATTTGTTATTTTCATTAGATTCAAATTCAACACTCCCAACTTACAAAATGAAATCATATTGAAATAAAACAATAATGACAGAAAAGGAAGATGATCTCAACTACCTTAAGGATGTCCCAAGGGGATTTTTTTTTTGAAAAGAATCAATGAGTACTTTGTAAGTCGAGTTTGCAATTGTTGTAGCAGCCAAAGACACCACGTGTTCTCATGGAGATGAATGATCTGAGCTATTCCCAGACTCCCTCTTGTTTGAGGAATTCCATGCTATTGAAGAGTTTTCGTTCCCATATTCAAACTGAATGATAAATTTTCCACAAGAATCTCTTACTATCGCACCATAACATATCATCAGATCAGGTAGAAAGGTTGTTCATTCCCATCTTAAAATTTGTTCCTGGTTCTTTCATTCCCATCTTCTGATATAAAATACTGTCTCTAGAATAGATAGAACGAATAAATTCCCCACAAGGATTTAATACAAAAACATAGGATGATTTAATGAGTCCAAAAACTTCAGGTGAATCATGTTTCTTGTGTGGATCCAAAGGACGAGAACCATTGAATAGAAGATGTGAAGAATTATTTTAAGCCAATCTATAGGAAACATTTTCCTCTCTTCAAAAATTTGTATCCCTAAGAACCCAAGCTATTGAACCACTTTCTTAGTAGATCTTTCCACTCTCAACCATCAGAAAAAAGGAACTTGAAGAAGAAATAGCATTGGTAACATTTTCCTACAATCAAAGTAGATGCTTCTCCGCTTGGGAAATGATGGCATTATCATAACTTGCTCCCCTCACATGATTCATAAGCCTAGAAATTTCAATAAGTTCATTTCCTAGCTCTTTGGTAAATATCTTTCTCCAGCAAAAATAGTAGCAAAAACCAAATCATCCAAACTTGAACTAAACCATATAAGAATAAAATCTCAACCAAAAAACCTTCAGCTGAATTCAATCACTTCACTTCTGGTCCTAGACCTTTACACTTAACAATTGCATTAAAAATTTGAGTAAGAGAACTTAGTGATTGTGTTTTATCACCAGCGAGTAATAGTATCTCACAATTTCTTATGAGAAACCAATTTTCCTCACAGTTCAATTATGGAGGTAAATCCATTTGAAGAAGTTCTCTAGCTGCCCAAAATGTCCCTACATCATGCACTTTATGGACTGTTGCTTCAGGAAAGGTTCTAGAAGTCCACATTCAGAGTTGATTCAGTGTGGTTTTATCTAGCATATATTCGGTGGATAAGCTTGACAACCAACAAAATATCAACACTCAGTGCTATGCTTGCCTCTCCATAATGGAAACTAAACATTTGTTGATCCACACTTAGAATCTGACAAATCTCAGCTTCAGATTCTAAATATTGGGGATAAAAAACATGAATGCAATCCCCATCAAAGTCTGCACCAAGTGGCCAACATATGAGAGGGTTAATAATCACTGTAGAACCCAGATGTACGTATCTTTTTAATGCATGCAATTAATGTTTGTGGAAACCTAGAGGATGATTAATCAAAGCAAAATCCCCATCATGAAGTCCGAAGTTAACCACTTCACAAATTTTAACTTTCTTGATTGCTTTTCCAAATGCATTTGAACAATAATTACCTCCTGTGTCAACATAGGTTCTACATTGTCCTTTGCCTACAATTTTCTCCAATTTTTCCATATTGTAAAAATTTACACAATCCAAAAATGTTACTGTTCTGGCTATCTCTGTATTCATACCAATTTCATTTATCCTTCTATATGAATCTCCAGTGAAAACACATCAAGATGATAGATTACAACTCTTACTAATAAACAAAATTACGCATTTTATCCAACCATGTATTTGAATCTAAATTTTTATTTTTGAATTTATAGGAAAATTGGTTGTTGGAAATTTTCTTCCAGGTATTTTATAAAAATATAGTAGAATGTCAAAATACAAAATATTGTAAGAAATATAAATATGTATATCTATCCAAAAGACTCTTTCAAGTTTCTACTACAATGTTGTCGACTTCATATACCTTTGTCCCTGCCCTTACACACATATACTCTATGTAAAAGGATTGTACATCCTTTTCTTTAGCCTCATGTGACATAAATTTATCCATGCCGTATCTTGAATATTTGATCTCTTCAACAACACTAACAAGTTTCTTCAATGTGTGTGTGGGCTCAGTCAATCTAAATTTAAATTTAATATTTCCATTTAGATCCAAACTCTGATAGAACAATTGTTTATACTGCAACTACAAAACAGAACTAATAATAAAAATTTATTTACTTACAAATGTCATTAAGGGTATTCCCCACATATCAGGAATTCATACACAGTTAGGACATACTTGAAAAAATCTAAAATAAGTGCACCTTCTTGTATTACTGAAGTATCCACATCTAATTTATCATTGTTTTTCGAGGTTTATGTTACAAAATCTTCGAAGCTTGTTAACATGAAATTTAGAAGGAATTATTACTATTTCTATTTAATATTCAAGCCAACATTACCTTCAACCCAAATTTTTATTCCTTTTTTAAGGTAAATTTTGAGTGATACATGTTACATTCATTAAGAAAAGGTAATCATAATCACATAATTCTTGTTTAGAGCAATATTTTTTCCCGTTCTGAGTCTTGTCTATTGTAACCTCAAAAATAGTAGAAAATAACTCGACTAGTTTGACAAACTTTTCATATGAAAGCAACACGGGTGTTCAAGTGAACAAATTTTCCATGTTTTTTCTTCCTTCTTTTTCTGGGATGTGACTCTGTGCTCCATCGTCTTTCTCAGGGTGGCATTTCTTAGAGACCATGCCAATGCCAGCAACATGAAGTTGTTGAGGATCCACTTGCCTAGTTTGGCCTCAGTTTCATCCTCAGCCTTGGCTTCTCCACCTTCATCAACTCTAGAGAAAGAGATGTGCTTTCTCTTTTGATGAGAGAGTGGAAATTCAAACTTATACCTTGCCTTCCTTCAACACCTTGAAATCATACCACCATAACTGCAACCGTAAATGAAAGATAATCGCACTCCTAAATATCTTAGTTGTCTTTCCCTCACCTAACCTAAAGTTTTAAAATACAACAAGAGAGACAGAGACAGAAAATTGTCTTCGAATGCCTATACAACATCAGCGCACGATTTAATGTTATCTTAGGCTCCCATGTATTTTCAATCTCTGGCCATCCCAACCTGCAAAAATATTTTAGGATTTCAATGTACTTGAATTAAAATTAAGAAACACCATGTGTATAAATAGAAATTGGGACTCGCCACATAACAAAATATTGGACTATCCCTGCATCTAGATAAATGGAACTGAAAGCTTGAATCATCGCTACTTAAACCCCTCTCCAATCACTTTTCCATTATCATACTCCTCTCTATATTCTTCTTCATATTCTTCCCCCTACTACTGCTCTTCTTCATGTTCTTGTTTTTACCCTTCACTTTCTTTGTTTTCTTTGTCCTCCTCTATGCCCTCCCTTGGACCTCTCCTAACCCTCCTCTCGCTGCTTGAATTCATTGAACTGCCGCTACCATTGTCCATGCTCCTCCTCATACTACTCCAAACTCCTTTTTCTACCATCTACAATCCTCCAAACTCATTCACCACTCAGCCTTGACAAACCAAACAATTTCCATTCCAAAATCCCTATAAATAAACTTGTAGGATGATGTAGCAAGGCTCCCTATTGCAATTTAGAAGTGGATGGATCTCACTTATTTTGTGACTTTTTGTTGTTGAGGTTGTAATCATCACCATTATGGTTTACAATGGGGTCTTCGTAACTATTATTATTTTCATTTGCTCAAAATTTTTCTTACTTTTTATAAATGCTTTGGAAAAATTGTTGTGCTTAGTGCTATGTGGGAGGGTGACAGTGAAGTTGGAATCTATGATTTGTTAATATTTTTTTTCTCATTTATATTATCATATTAATAATCCAAAGTTTAGATTGGGTCCATTAATTTAATTAATTTAAGTAATTATATAATGAAAAATTATTATATGTATTGATTTAAGAAATAGTAGTGGGAAAATTGAAAAGTAATATAGTGAAAACTATTTAAGTGATTTCAAAACTAATATTGAAAAATAATTTAGAAATACATATTACAATGTTATAAAATAAATATTCTATTAGAAGGTAAATATTAACACATTGTTTATGCCATACTAGTATTTTATTATAATTCTTTTAACGAAAACCATTTAACCAATGAATGATATGCATTGTTAGTGAAAAGGAAATATTTTTTATCACTCATTTAATATATGCATTGTATCAAATAAGCCTAAGAAAAATCAAGTAATTGCACTGATTTCAACAATCATATGATTCATCCCTAGATGGGTTGTCTAGCATGAGACAAATGGGGGGAATTAGGCCACAGTCCCACTCGCTACAAGAGGACGGAGATATTTCATCACTACCCCAATGAATTAAAATGCACATGTTGGGTCCCTATAATACTAGTGATTACCCCATTACTATTGTAGTTATATCCCTTATTAATATTGTTGTGCCCCTATTGCCCCCATATTGTTATTACTGAGCCCCATAGAATCCCTCTATTGTTA
>APFE030878747.1:2368-23103 GCA_000404065.3 Pinus taeda
TGGGAAATCTCTGTGTATATGTGTTTTATGTGTTATGCTCTCGCATTTTTATTTTTCCTGTGATTTAGAATTCATATGCAGGTAATTTCTGTATGGGGTTAAAACCTACACCAAGTTGGAACCACAGTATTGCGGGCTTTTCAATATCCTTGAGAGGATTGGACCAGTGGCCTACAGAATTGCATTATCTCCAACAATGAAATTCCATGATGTTTTCCATGTTTCATTGCTTAAAGGTTATGTAAAGGACATTGATCATGTTGTTGATTGGTTTGTATTACATGTGGAACCAAAAGGAGAATTCCAACCAAAACCTCCGTGCATATTGCATCGTAAACATCTCATGCTCTAGAACAGAGAAATCAAGTTGGTTAAAGTGCAATGAAGGCACCTTGGGCCCGATGAAGCTACATGGGAGATGGTTGATCAAATGCGGTTGTGTATCATTCATTGTTTTTTGGTTGAGGAAAAGAATTTTTGGTATATGTATATTGTAAATGGATGTCAATACATCCATGAATTGTGTTATAAATCTCCAATAAGTGGTATGGGTGTCATGTTGTTATGTTTGTCATGTTGGCTTTCTTTTCAGTAGGTTAGACATTGTAATGAGTTGGGTTATAATTCTCCATGGGTAGCATGTTTTAGTTTTCATCGGTTTTTTTGGTTGTAGGTTTCATAGATCACCGAGGATGGTGTTCCCCTAAGGGGGAGGGATCTGTAACAGCGTTAGGTTAAAAGTTCATGTAATAAAAGTTAATAAAGGAAAACTAAGACTAAGGTTAAGCGACAATTATTCCAATCTGAATGTTGGGAAAAATATCCTATTGGGCATCCCTTGTTGTGTATTTTGGATAAGGGTAAATTGGTAAAGGAAATGACAAAGGACTTGAAAAGAAAAAATGGTATTGTTGGCATTTTAGTTATGAAAATAAAGGAAAATAGGAGAAAAGGGCAATGAAATGTCACAAGTTGCATGTGAGGAGGGAATTGAAGGAAAAATGAAGAAATTAAAGGCATCAATAACAAAAATACATCAGAACATTAGTTTGTAGCCTTTTGTCAGTTCATTTTAAGAATTGCTTTTCGAAAGGAGAAGAGCGCCAAGAGGAGAAGGAAAGAAAGCAAGAAAAGGAAGGACAAGGAAAGAAAAGGAAGGAAAGGATCAAGCAAGGAAAGGTTGGATAAAGTAGCTTCAATAGGAATACTTGCAGCTAATAGGTTGCATGAATGATTTCCTAGATAGTTTTGGTATGCATGGCATGTGCATGTGTGTATTAGGCTTCAATGTTGTCGGTGGCGTGGATTTTGCTTTGTTTTGATAGTGGTTTTTAGCCTTGCCTTTCCAATTCTAAATAGTCATGGTGTGATGGGATTATTTCTCAGTTGAGCTTTGGATTGTCATAATTTTTTGGATTCAGGCGATCTGGTTTCATCAAAATCCCAAGGGTTGGTGGTGGAGATGGTCTTCTCCACAAAGCCCTCAATAGGTGGGTGGAGACATGAAAATTCCTCAAGGGACAGTGAAGGAATTCTGAGGGGTCCAAGCTCAATTTTGTTTTGTGATCTCGGAGCGGATTTAGATGAGATCACGGTATGGTGAGGGTGGAGGTAGTTTAACCTCTAGATTCCCTTGGTTGTTTATGAATTGTTTTATCCCATGAGATCGCACATTCATGTTTGGAATATGGCCCGAGGGTGATTGGATGAAAGAAATATTTGGTTTAGCCCAATCTATGGTCAGGTGGTGTAGGTTTCAACCCTATATAGAAATTACCTACATACGAATTCTAAATAAATAAAAAAACAATGGAGAGAACATAAAGTAGATATAAACAGAGATTTCCCCTATATCCCAAAACCGAGACTACCAGATTGATTTTTCATTATGTTCATTTCAATGTTATAATACATATATATACATGTTGAAGCATTCGTAAGCCCCAAGCCATTAACCCTGGATTAGAACAAAACTGTAGTTTCATTGATCAGATCTACAAGATACCATGGGCAAAAAAACATCATGCCCAAAACCATGTGCAAAACCCATGCACAAAACCATAGGTTGGAATATAACACACCCAATAGGTAATACATGGAAGTCCCTAAATTGGTTGGCTATTACGTATGGTTAATAAGAGCTAAGTTTTTCCTATATTTGATAAGTAAATGTACTTGTTATTATGTGGCTTTAACGGTTATCTTATCATTGTTATCTATATGGTTATATGTTGGTTATAGGCATGGTTATATGATAGATCTAAGTATGGATTTTATCACATTTCATTCAATGAATGTTTGTTTATTGGATGCATGACCTAATTGGTGTTATGACAACTATTATGAGATGGAATAAATCCTTCTTGTTAAAGCTCAGATAAGTTTTGAGATAATTATGTTTAGATATGCATTCATATCCTGTAGTTTGCATGTTTACCATTTGTTTGATGGAATGTATGTCCCGGCTGGGAGGGGTCAGGTCAAGTCCTTGTTCAAGTTTTTGAATTTGGATTAGAAGCTTTGTTTCTTTGTAATTTATCATTTTTGGAAGTTTCATTGAGTTATGGACAAAGGCCTGAGTCCTGGCCCTGAAAAAGTGGCTTGGAATTCGAGGTCGCTGGAATAGAACAAACTGAAAAAGTCCATAGTCATTGGGAAGCAGGCCTGTGTGAGTGACTGGAGGGTTACCGTTGCTTGGAGTCCTTGGAAAGGGACTGACTAAGGCTCTAGTTCAGTGAAAAAGAGATTTAGCTCAGGGGTTGGACACCTGGAGGAGTTGGGTTGCTCCTAGAGGTATTGTGGCACTTGAGGGAGGTCAGTGAAGTCTTAAGTTGTCAATTCCATTTCCTTAAGGTCATATAGGAGGTCGAGTATTATTATAGTGAACCTCGGCTCATGTTTACCTTGGGAAAACCCATGAAAGTGGGTAAATGTGGGAGGAGGTGGTTACAAGTTGGTATCAAAGTGGGTTGCACTCTCTTTGGGTAAAATCTAATGTTGTCATGGTTATGGCAGTCATGCATGGGGTCATGGTATGATCAGGAGCTCAAGACCAAGTGTCATAAAATGGTCAAACATGAAAGTGCTTAGAACTAGCTTGAACCTAAACAATTGGATAGAGCTCGCCCTCCCGATTCCGGTGCTGCAAACAGTTCGAAAAACGGTCGCCGTATGAGAAATTTATGCCAAAAACAAAATCGCCCAATAACCCTTAATTTTGAATATTTTTCAAAAAAAATAATTAAAAAAAAAAAAAATATATTCCGTAGAATATTCTTTGGAATATTCCTTAGAATATTCTAGGGAATATTCCTTTTTCAGTGAATTGCAAGCTGCCACGTGGTAGGCCCAGAGGCTGCCACGTGGCCCAAGATGACATCAGCAATATGTTGCCATTATCAAACTTTTGGTCAGCTTAAGGTTTGAACCCATGACCTATTATCCACAAATACAACGCTTTACCAATGCACCAATCGTATTAGAGTTGTTGGTATGGTGGAACGAATTTAATATAAGTTGAACTACAAGTTCTTAAAGGTGGGCACGGAATCATATGCAGAAGCGCCGAGCACGAAATCCGTTCACATGCACAGTTATGACAAACAGTTAACCGGTGGTCAGTTACCAGCAGAATTGGCGGAGCGCCAAAATTTGTGGGCCCGCCATATTTGGCGGGCCTATCTGGACTCTAACTAAACTTAGATGGAGTCTTTTTAGGACCAGCTGGCAGTTGGGAGTAAATGGCCATAACTTTGGCTAGGAAAGTCTATCTTGGACGAATTTTTTATTTTATTTTGGGTCTCTTCGACCTTCTGAAGCCATTGGTACAAGTTTCAAAGCCGTCTGAGATCATTTGTAGGTATTTTTGCTTCGTGGAAGTTCCAGGAGCCACGAGGGCCAAATCAGTTTGGGAGCTGCATTGGGAATTATGCAGCCAGTGAATGTGGAACGAAGGTCATTCCTGAAGGTTTTAAGCATTCTAAATCCATTTCTACAGCTCGTTTTTCTTGTTGAGGCATTCTTCTCACTATTTAGCTTCAAGGAAGCTTTCAGGGCCACTAGGGCCATTTCAGTGCTTGAGCTTTTTGGGGGCTGTGTTCATCCATTTTTGGTGATTCAAAAGCCTATGTCTACTATTTTCGACCTTCTGAGTCTAATGGAAAAGGTTTCAGAACCAATTGAGGTCATCATCACCTCGAAATTCTCCATGCAAGTCTAAAGGGCCACCAGGGCCAATTGGGGAAAGTACTGCATAAGGTACAATTTTACTGTTTAGTGCTTGGGAAAGAGCATGTTTAGCTAATTCCTATCTTTTGGTTTTGTATTTACAGTTATATATGCCTTTTGAGACACTCGTATTCTTGTATTAGCCTTTGTAGCATTTTTAATACAAGAGGACAAGCCTAGTTGGAGAGGCTTGGTCCAGCAGATGTAGCCCAGAAGGGGTGAACTACTTTATCATTTTGATGTCTTTATTTGCTGAAGATGATATGCTAAACAAAATTGATATAAAGTGTTAAACAACAAATATACATAACTTACATACACACATAATCACCTATTCAGCTGCAGAAAGTTATTTGTATTATTCCGCAAGACACCAGACTTCAAGTATGTGTGTGTCAAAGACTTCTAAGTGTTTACTTTGTTATTTCTTTAGGCAGATCCTATAGAGGGCCAGGTAGCCTCTGGAACTCATCCTCTTTTTAGAGGTGACATGTCTGGTGAATGCCCCTATAGTCTATCTCTGTATAAGAAATAAGAAGTTTTCACCTTTTTAGAGGTCACTTGGAATGTATAACTCACATTTGAAATTATGGAAAATGGATACCTTGCACCCTTAAACAAGTACAATTCCATTTTCAGATAAGATGGTATCAGAGCTTGAGTTGAGCATTTGTTTCTGCAAAAGGTGTTAAAGCAGTGTAAGAGATTGACTGTTTTATTTGTTGCAAATGGTTGCTTGAATAAGAAGGGGTTTTTTGTTTGACATTTGGTTAAAGCTTGTCATTTGATTGAAATCTTTGAGAACTCTTATTTGGAAGTTTCTTTTGTTTAATTGACCATTTACATAATATCAACTTCTTCCACAAGTGAAGTTTCCCATTTGACAAAATTCTTCAATGATGACATGAAGAATGAGTTCATTAAGGTGAAGGACATGGTGCAGATTCTCATTGAGGATCAAAGAGAAAGTGTTAAGATTCATGCACAATTGTTGGCTATGAAGGATGAGAAGTAAATAATTCTCCAAAGACTGCATGACATGGAGAAACAACTCCTTCAAGCTTAAGAAGCTTTGTCCAAGAAAATGCATGAGGATACGGTAAATCATTCAAACTTGTCTTCAATTTCCTCAATTGAAAAGTGTGTTGGTTCTTTTGAGAAACATAGCAAAGGCATAGGGTCCAAGTTGATGTCCAAAATGGGATATGAGGGAAAAGGATTGGGCAAAAATGCACAGGGTATAGTTGAGCCAATAATGGTTGAGGTAGGCCTAAGAATTTGGGTCTTGGTTATGGACAATCTTATGGAGAAAGTTCCAAAGCAGCCATGAAGGCAATTGAAACAGTTCCTGGAAGGAGTTTCATTTCAATAATGGTTGAGGTAGGCCTAAGAATTTGGGTCTTGGTTATGGACAATCTTATGGAGAAAGTTCCAAAGCAGCCATGAAGGCAATTGAAACAGTTCCTGGAAGGAGTTTCATTTCAAGTTCCCTACCTCAAGTTGGTAAAGATTGTATTCTTTGGGAATGCAATAGTTTGAAACATACCTTGCAAGAAGAAGGTGTGCATAAGCATGCACTTGAACAAGAGAATTATGAAAGCTCTAAAACCACCGAAGGGATTGATGGTGTTCCAAAGGGAGCCACTTCTTCATTTGATTCACCTCCTCATGAAGGCAATAAAGGTGAAAGAGAAAGGTATAAATATGATTTCAATCATATTTCCTTTGATCATGTAAAGCATGGTAAATTTCCACATAGGTATGGAAAAAATAATGTTCCTTTGTGTTTGGAAAACATAATGTTTCTAGATGTTGGCAAAGATGGCCACATACAGGAAACTTTTGAAGGAAAGGAAGCAAGAAGCCAAAGGTCCATTGGACAAGGCAAATCATGTTGTCAAGAAGATGCACATGTGTTGCACCTACTGCCATAAGCAAGGACATACCGCTGAAAGGTGTTGGACTCTGAATCCAACAATGCTTCCACGAAAGTTGAAGAAATTGGAGAAAGAGTATGGCAAGAATGGGAAGGAAGTTTCCATCATTGATATGTGTCAAGATGACACGCATGTTGATATCGATGTGCAGTTAAAGGAAGAGCCTTTGAAATGGATTGGTAAGAAATGGTTGGAATTCTTATCCAATTAAAGTTGCATGTCTTTTGATTGAATGAATTTCTTTGTTAAGGGAATGCAAGTTGCGTGATGGAAAAGCTGAGTATGAGACTCACTCTATCATAGCAAAAGTTATATGCATTTCAGCTTTGAAAGTACATGTACATGTCATCGAGGATATTGTACTTTTGATTGTACTTAAGAGAAAGTTGAAAGATAAAATGCATGCATGAGAATGATATGCATGAGCATAGGGATCATGATGATTTCCTTGTATTTTAAACATGTATGTGTGATTAACTTGAAGGGTTGATTACTTTGTTTTTTTAACCATGCATGTAATGTAATATTGACTTGGGAAAAAGTTAATTTGATCTCCAAGATTGTAAAGAGGAGAAATGATGAAGTGTTTCATCTTTGTAAAAGCCTTCTCATTTGGGAGGCAGCTATTCTTCTGGAGCAGAGGTGCCATGGATGGGCATCGTGACAGTTGGCAATCCCACATGTTCAGAGGAATATTTCAGCTCATATATCAGCAAGTTTCATTGTTGGTTCCTGCAATTTTAGATTTGTCTGGCGAAAGAACTTGGTCGGGATTCGATGAGTACTTAGCTTATGCAGTGAAAAGTTGCCATGACGACAATTGGCAAGGCAGGAAATTTTGGCATCAGTATGTCCTTTTGGCTGAACGGAAGAGGATATTTTTGTTCCTCAAGTGTTGTACAGTTCAGTTCAGAGATTCAGTAAGCTTTTGGGGACCAAAAGCCTTCTCATTTGGGAGGTGTGATCAGGTGCTCAGGACCAAGTGTCGTAAAATGGTCAAAAATGAAAGTGCTCAAAACTAGATCGAACCTAAAGAACCGGATAGAGCTTGTCCTCCCAATTCTGGTGTCGTAAACGATTCGAAAAATGGTCGTCGTATGAGAAAGTTATGCCAAAAACAAAATCGCCCAATAACCCTTAATTTTTGAATATTTTTCCAAAAAAAAATATTAAAAAAATAATATTCTGTAGAATATTCTTTGGAATATTCCTTAGAATATTCTAGGGAATATTCCTTTTTGTAGCAAATGGAAAGCTGCCACGTGGCAGGCCCAGAGGCCGCCACGTGGCCCAAGATGACATCAGCAATATGTTGGCATTATCAAAATTTTGGTCGGGTTGAGGTTTGAACCCATGACCTGTTATCCACAAATACAACGCTTTACTAATGCACCAATTGTATTAGAGTTGTTGGTATGGTGGAACGAATTTAATATAAGTTGAACAGCCAGTTCTTAAAGGTGGGCACGGAATCCTATGCAGAACCGCCGAGCCCGAAATCTATTCACATGCACAGTTATAAAAAACGGTTAATCGGCGGTCAGTTAGCGGCAGAATTGGTGGAGCGCCAAAATTTGTGGGCCCGCCATATTTGGCGGGCCTATCTGGACTCTAACTAAAGTTAGCTGGAGTCTTTTTAGGACTAGCTGGTAGTCGGGAGTAAATGGCCATAACTTTGGCTAGGAAAGTCCGTTTTGGATGAATTTGTTTTTGATTTTGGGTCTCTTCGACCTTTTGAAGCCATTGGCACAGGTTTCAAAGCCATCTGAGGTCATTTGTAGGTAGTTTTGCTTCGTGGAAGTTCCAGGAGCCACCAGGGCCAAATCAGTTTGGGAGATGCATTGGGAATTGTGCAGCCAGTGAATGTGGAACGAAGGTCATTCCTGAAGCTTTTCAGCATTTTGAAGTTTTTCCTGTTGAGGTATTCTTCTCACTGTTTAGCTTCAGGGAAGCTTTCAGGGCCATTTCAGTGCTTGAGCTGTTTGGGGGCTATGTTAATCCATTTTTAGTGATTCAAAAGCCTATGTCTACTATTTTCGACCTTTTGAGTCTAATGGCAAAGGTTTCAGAACCAATTGAGGTCATCTTCACCTCGAAATTCTCCATCCAAGTCTAAAGGGCCACCAGGGCCAATTGGGGAAAGTACTGCATAAGGTACAATTTCACTGTTTAGTGCTTGGGAAAGAGCATGTTTCGCTAATTCCTATCTTCTGATTCTGTATTTACAGTCAGATATGTCTTTTGAGACACTCATATTCTTGTATTAGCCTTTGTAGCATTTTTAATACAAGAGGACAAGCCTAGTTGGAGAGGCTGGGTCCAGCAGATGTAGCCCAGAAGGGGTGAACTGCTTTATCATTTTGATGTCTTTATTTGCTGAAGATGATATGCTAAACAAAACTGATATAAAGTGTTAAACAACAAATATACATAACTTACATACACACATAATCACCTATTCAGCTCCAGAAAGTTATTTGTATTATTCCGCAAGACACCAAACTTCAAGTATGTGTATGTCAAAGACTTCTAAGTGTTTACTTTGTTATTTCTTTAGGGAGAGCCTATAGAGGGCCAGATAGCCTCTGGAACTCATCCTCTTTTTAGAGGTGACATGTCCGGTGAATGCCCCTACAGTTTATCTCTGTATAAGAAATAAGAAGTTTTCACCTTTTTAGAGGTCACTTGGAGTGTATAACTCACATTTGAAATTATGGAAAATGGATACCTTGCACCCTTAAACAAGTACAATTCCATTTTTAGATCATGGTATACAGTTGGTATGATCATGCATGATGTTGTTATACTTATATGATTATGATTATATATTTATCATGTTAATGTGGACTAATTTTGCATATGAGAAAAGCCTCCCCTAAACATCAATGAGGTATGGTTTTGATTTTGGTATCTATTTTGTTTATCTAACATGGCCTACTTGTAAGAAGAAGAGAACCAGAGATGACAAGAAAAATAGTAGACTACAATTCTAGTGACTCTCCCTATAGATGAGTATTCTCCTAGTATAGTAGATACATTGAGGAGTTTGAGGGTAGAGATCAAAAGTTGCAAAGAACACAATGACAGGTTGGTTATGACTCAAGAAAGACTGACAAGGGCGTAGGAAAAGAAAGTATAAGTCAATGCAACAATTCTTTAGAGCTTGTTAGAATTGCAGAGAGAGACAGTTGAGGATCAGTCAAGAGTAGGAGGTGAAAACTAATAGAGCCTATGGTAGAAAGTACCAGTCTAGATACAATTTCGATAAAAGGGATACAATGAGAGGTGAAAGATCACTAGATACACTTGATAGGAGGACTGATATGTATGGGAATCATTCTATTTCTTTGTTTAGGATACGTTATCAACATCATCACTGTTACCATCCTTATAGGAGTGGGTACTTGCCTAAGGAGTTCAATAAATTCAATCCTCATACATTCGATGGAGTTATGAAGAAGCCAAAACATGTAGAGGCATGGTTGCTTGGGATGAATAAATTATTCATATTGCATAACTACTCAAAGAATATGAAAGAAAAAATAGCCACTTTCAGTCTCAAAGGGAAAGCAGAAATTTGGTGGGAAGATGTGAATAATTTTAAGGGCATTCAAGAAGAAGAGTTTATTTGGGATGATTTCGAGAGACTCTTTAAGAATAAGTACCTATCAGAGAGGTACTATGATGACAAAGCTAATGACTTATATGAGTTGCAGATCGTTTCTCTGACGTATGATGAGTATACTAGCAGGTTCCTAGAACAGTTGAGGTATGTGCCTTACCTCAAGGATGAGAAGGCTAAGATTCAAAGATCATTAGTGGCTTTCCAGTAACATATATAGACCGGATTGAGTTTGATGAGCCCAGATCATTTGAGGAGGCCATTTGGAGGTTGAAACATTTTTATGAGTAGTCAAAGCGTAAATATGAGCCTAAGCGTGAATAGAAGGGGAATGGGAAAGTTAAAGGGAAATGGCCACTGAAGCAGGGAACACCTGATGATGTAGGTGAGAAATAAAATGTTTCTCCTTACAAGAAGTTCAATGCAATTGAGAAGGGACATGAGTCATATCCTAGAGAAAAACAACCTAGATGTAATATTAGGGAACCATTGCAATGTTGGATATGTGGAAAATATCATCACAAGAAGGATTTTCCATTGTAACAGGGTGGCAAGCCTCAAATCTATAGTGCTCGGGAGGCATAGATAGCTAGGGATGTTGGTCATAGCATTCCTCGGATTTATGCAGCTATGGACAGCAAGCAGGAAAATCACCAGGCATGCATTATTGAGATGGAAGGTAAGATTTGTGTTCGAGTTGTTTCTACTTTGATTGATCTTGGATTTGATTATAGTTATGTCAATCCTAACGTGGTGGATAAGTGTGGTTTAATAAAATAAGTTCATGCAAAGTCTTGGTTGGTGCAGTTGGCTATAGGTACTAAGAAGAGAGTTCATCACTGGGTAACATCTTGTTCATTTTAGTTGAATGGTATGCCTACAACAACACATCCTAATGTACTTCCATTGGGATCATATATTATGCTTTTGGGTATTTATTAACTATATCTTCATAGGAAAAAAGTAGATTGTTATGAGAAGGCCATTGAGTTCCTGGATGATAATGGACGATAGAGAATCTTGCAAGGAAAGAAGAATCCTACGTCACTTAGGATGGTCATAGCTATGCATGCTAAGCACATTTGCATGAAAGGGTGTGTCATGTTTGTAGTCCATATTTCCAGTGACAAGGGTAAGGATGTTGAGGATGCATAAATCTTCAAGAGGAACCCTGTATTGCAACAATTTCAGGATGTGTTTCCAGTAGAGTTCTGAGAGTTGCCTTCAGGACCAGGTACACGTCAAAGAAGAGGACATATATAAGATTACTTTCAGGACCAGGTATGGGCACTATGAGTTTTTTGTGGTTCCTTTTGGTTTGACTAATGCCCCAGCTAATCTTATGTGCTTGATGAATAATTTATTTTGTCCTTATCTGAACGAGTTTTTATTGTATTCATTGATGATATGTTGATATGTTCTAAGAATGAAGAAGAGAATGTCAAACAATTACCAACATTATTGAGATTGCTAAGAGGGAATCAGTTGTATGCTAATCTTAGGAAGTGAAACTTATTTTAGATAGAGATACATTACTTGGGACATGTTGTCTCCAAGGAAGGCATGGGAGTGGATCTAGAAAAGATAAGGGTTATAATGGAGTGGGCAACTCCTAAGAATGTGGATGAAGTCAGATCATTTATGGGGTTAGCAAGTTACTACAAGAGGTTAATCGGGAACTTCTCTCACATTGCATATCATATTACATCATTGCAAAGGAAAGGTAAGAAATTTGAATGGACAAATGAGTTTGCATCCAGTTTTGAGCAGTTGAAGTAGTTGTTGACCAATTCTCCAGTTCTTAAGATTGTAGTTCCAGACAAAGAGGCTATGATGTGTAGAGAAGCTTACAAGAGAGGAATTGGGGGTCTTGATGCAGGAGGGATGGGTGGTGTGTTATGAGTCTGGGAAGTTGAATTAGAACGAGAAGAAATATGTGACTCATGATCTTTAGTTTGCATCTATTATTAATGCCTTAAAAATTTGGAGGCATTATCTTCTTGGTAGGAGGTTTGTATTGATGAACGATCACAGTGGTTTGAGATATCTATTTGACCAACCGAATTTGAATTTCATCCATGCTAGGTGGCTGGCCATGATCAGTGATTTTAACTTCGATATCAGATACATTAAGGGTAAGGAGAACATGGTTACAGATGCTCTCAATTGGAGAGTGCAAATGAGCCATGTTGCAGCGGTAAGCTCTTATGGGCCAGATTTATAGGATCAAATCTAATAGGTAAGAGAGCAATATGAAAGGTACGCTGAGCTTAGGCATAGGTTACAGCAAGGTATAGGTGATAAAGATGTGGACTACCATCTCACAACAGATGGTTTTGTGAGATTCAAATATAGGATCTATGTGTCAAATGGAAGTGGGCTCAATAAGCTTATCTTGAAATAGTTTCATGTCAAGCAATATTCAGGCAACCAATGATATCAGAAGAGGTTGACAGTGGTGAAGAAGTTCTAATATTCTATGAATCTAAAGAATGAATTGGAAAATTTTGTGGTTACATGTTTGGACTACTAGAAGGTGAAAGTAGAGTGTAAGCCTCCAAGTGGGTTGCTTCAACCTATTCAGATTCTAGAATGGAAATGGGAGATTATTTTCATGGATTTCATTACAGGTCTTCCAAGGACATCAATGCAACATGATTCTATCATGCTTGTGGTCAATAGGTTGAGCAAGGTAGCTCGCTTCATTCTAGTGAAGACTACTTATTCAACTAGTGAGGTGACATGGGTCTTCATCAAGGAGATAGTGAGGTTGCATGGTGTTCCGAAGAAGATCATCTCAGACAGGGATGTTATGTTCACTTCCAAGTTTTGGAAGGAGTTTTTTGTAGTTTTGGGGATAGAATTGGCCTTCAGTACATCTTATCATTTGCAAACATCTGGACAGAGAGATAGGGTCAACGATATGTTGAGGATGTACGTCGTGCACCAACAGAGGAGATGGGAGGAGTACCTTCCATTATTCAAGTTTGTTACAACAATGTTTATCAGGAGTCCCTAAGGATGAGTCTGTTTGAGGCACTATATGGGTGGAGTTGTAATACTCCAATCAGATGGAGTGATCCAGTGAACATGAAAAATTTTAGGGGCTAATATTCACAGGTGTTCTAATTTTCCATGGTTTTTCCAACAAAAAAAGATTCGCCAATTTCCATTTTTCCTAAAAGTGATTCACCCAAATTTTATAGCATAAAAATTATGTTATCCTAAAAATTGCAAAACATTTATAGAGACTATATAAACATTTTATAGTCTGCATATTAGGGACTCGTAAGATTCGCCAAGGTTTCTAAAATTTACGATAAATTTCCATCCTTAAAATTTTCCTTGCGAGTAAATAGGATACTTATTGGACTGGATATTTTGGCAGAAATGGAACACAAGATGTAGGTTATAAAGACGAATTTAAAGGCGGCACAGTTTAGGTAGAAGAGTTATGTAGACGAACACAAGGAATTTAAGGAGTTTTAGGTTGGGGAGCATGTGTATTTACACATCAATCCCAAGAAGAGCTCCTTGAGGATTGGATCATGTGCCAAGTTGGCACCTCGGTACTTCACGCCTTCGAGATCCTTGAGAGGATTGTATGAGTGGCCTATAGACTTGCACTACCTCTAATAGTGAAGTACATGATGTTTTCCATGTTTATTTCTTAAATGATATGTAAAGGATGGTGATCATGTTATTGATTGGTTTGTATTATAGGTGGAACCAAAAGGATAATTCCAGCTAGAACCTCAGTGCATATTGTAGTGGAAGCATCTCATGCTTTAGAATAGAGAAATATTCAAGGAGGTTAAAGTGCAGGGGAAGAAATTTGGGCCCGGTGAGGCAACATGGGAGATGGTTGATCAAAAGTGGGCTATGTATCCTTCATTGTTTGTGGGTTGAGGCAAAGAATTTTTGGTATATGTATATATGTACATGGATGTAAATACCATCATGAGTTGTGTTATAAAGCTCCAATAAGCAGTATGGGTGTCACGTTGTTATGTTTTTCATGTTGAATTTCGTTTTAGTTGGTTATGCATTGCAAATACTGCAACAAGTTGGGTTATAAAGCTACATGGGCAGTATGTTTTTGTTTATAGTGGTTTTGTTGGTTCTAGGTGTCATAGAACACCGAGGATGGTGTTCCCCTAAAGGGGAGGGGCCTATAACAGCCCCAAGTTAAAATTTCATGTAATAAAAATCAATAAAGGAAAAATAAGACTAAGGTCAAGGGACACTTATTCCAATCTGAATGTTGGGAAAATTATCCTAGTGGGCATCACTTGTGTATTATGGTTAAGGGGAAATTGGGGAAGGAAATGACAAAGGATTTGAAAAGGAGAAAAGGTATTATTGGCATTTTATTTATGAAAATAAACGAAAATAGGAGAAAAGGGAGGTGAAAGGTTATATGTTGCATGTGGGGAGGAAGTTGAAGGAAAATTAAGAAAAATGAAGAAATTAGAGGCATCAATAATAAAAATACATAAGAGCATTAGTTTCTAGCATTTTGTCGGTTCATTTTTAGAATTGGTTTTCATAGAGGAGAAGAGCACCAAGGGGAGAAGGAAAGAAAACAAATAAAGGAAGAACAAGGAAAGCAAAGGAAGGAAAGGATCAAGTAAGGAAAGGTTGGATAAAGCATATTCAACAGGAATACTTGCAGGTAAAATGTTGCATGTATGCTTTCCTTGTTGGTTTTGGCATTCATGGTATGTGCATGTGTATATTTGGTTTCATTATTGTCGGTGGCATGGATTTTGTCGGGTTTTGACAATGATTTTTAGCATTGCATTGCCATTTCTAGATAGCCATGGTGTGATGGGATTCTTTCTCAGTGGATATATGGATTCCTAGAAGCTTTTGGATCCAGGTGAGGTGGTTTCAAGAAAATCACAAGGGTTGGGGTGGAGATGGTCTTCTCCAAGAAGCCCTCAATAGTTGAGTGGAGAGAGGAAAATTCCTAAAGGGATGGTGAAGGAATTTTGGGTCATTCAAGATCAATCTGATTTTGTGATCTCGAAGATGGTTTAGGTGAGATTACGGTATGGTGATGGTGGAGGTGGTTTAAATTTTGGATTTCCTTGGTTTTTTATGGATTATTTTATTCCATGATATCCCACATTCATGCTTGGAATATGGCATGGGGGTGATTGGATGAAATAAAGATTTGGTTCATCCCAGTCTATGGTCAACTGGTATGTGGAAGTACCTAACTTGGTTGGTTTTTCCGTATGGTTAATAAGAGATAAGTTTCCCTTGTCTTTGATAAGTAAATGTACTTGTTATTATGTGGCTTTAATGGTTGTTTTACCATTGTTATCTATGTGGTTATATGTTGATTATAAGCATGGTTATATGACATATCTAAGTATGGTTCTTATCACATTTCATTCAATGAATGTATGGTTAATGAATGCATGACCTAATTGGTGTTATGAAAACTATTTTGAGGAGGCACAAATCCTTCTTGTTAAACCTCAGATGATTTTTTAGATCCTTATGTCAGATATGCATTCATGACCTGTAGGTTGCATGTTTACCATGTGTTTCACATAATGTATGTCCTGGTTGGGAGGGGTTAGGTAAACTCCTTGCTCAGTTTTTTGGATTATAAGCTTTTTTCTATGTAATCTATCATTTTTGGAAGTTTCATTGAGTTTTAGGTAGACTCCTGAGTCTTATCCTAAAAATAGTGGCTTATAATTTAGGTTCGTTGGAATAAAACTAACTAAAAAGGTCCACATTCGCTGGAAAGTAGGCCTATTGGAGTGACTAGAGTGTTACATTCACTTGGAGGCCTTGGCAAGGGAGCGACTTAGGCTCTAGTTTAGTGAAGAAGAGAGTTAGCTTAGGGGTTGGACACCTGGAGGAGTTGGGTTGCTCCTGGAGGTCTTGTGGCACCTGAGGTAGGTCAATGAAGTCTTAAGTTGTCAATGCAATTTCCTTAAGGTCATATAGGAGTTTGAGCCTTATCATAGCTACCCTCAACTCATTTTTACCCCAAGAAAACTAATGAAATTGGGTAAATTTGGGAGGAAGCGATTATAGGGTGGTATCAAAGTGGGTTTCACTCTCTTTCGGGAAAATATGATGTTGTCATGGTTATGGTTGTCATGCACGGGGTCATGGTATATAGTTGATATGTTCATGCATGATGTTGTTATAATAATATGATTATGATTATTTATCTATCATGCTAATGTGGACTAATTTTTCCGATGAGATAAGCCTCCCATGAACATCAATGAGGTATGGTTTTTATTTTGGTATCTATTTGGTTTAATTGACTTGGCCTACTTACAGGAAGGAAAGAATCAGAAATGACGTGAAAATGGTAGACTATAGTTCTCGTGACCCTCCCTATAGATCAGTTGGGAAATAGGGATATGAGTATTCTCCTAGTATAGTAGATACATTGAGGATTTTGAGGGAAGAGATCAAAAGTTGCAAAGCAGAAAATGATAGGTTGGTTGAGGCTCGACAAATACTTGTAAGGGCTCAAGAAAAGAAAGTAGAAGTCAATGCAAAAATTCATAAGAGCTTATCGGAATTGCAGAGACAGAGACAATTGAGGATCGTTCAAGAGTAGGAAGAGAAAATTAATGGATCCTATGGTAGCAAGTCTCAGTCTGGATACAAGTTGGATAAATGGGATATAGTAAGAGGTAAGAGATCACTAGATACACTTGATAGGAGGACTGGTATGTATGGGCATCATTCCAGTTCCTCAAATAGGAGACATTATCACCATCACTATCATCATCCTTATAGGAGGAGAGAGTACTTTCCTGAGGAGTTCAAGAAAGTCAAGCCTCCTACATTCGATGGAGAGATAAAGAATCCAAAAGATGTAGAGGCATGGTTTGTTGGGATGAAGAAATTCTTTAGATTGCATAACTACTCAGAGAAGATGAAAGTCAAAATAACCACTTTCAGTCTCAAAGTAAAATCAAATATTTGGTGGGAAGATGTGAAGAAAGTTAAGGGAATTCAGGAAAAATAGTTGATTTTGGATGATTTTGAGAGACTATTTAAGAAGAAGTACCTATCAAAGAGGTACTATGATGACATATCTAAGTAGTTATATGAGTTGCAGATGGTTACTCTAATAGATGATGAGTATACTATTAGGTTCCTGGAGTTGTTGAGGTATGTTCCTTACCTGAAGGATGAGAAGGCTAAAATTCAGAGATTCATCAATGGGTTTCCACCAGCATATAGAGATTGCATTGAGTTTGATGAGCCTAGATCATTGAAGGATGCCATCTATAAGTTGAAGCATTGTTATGAGAATTCAAAGCATAAATATGAGCCTAAAAGTGAATTGAAGGGGAATGAGAAAGTTAAAGGGAAATAGCCACTAAAGCGGGGGCCTCAGGATGCAGGTGTGAAAAAAAATGTTGCTCCTTACAAGAAGTTCAATGCAGTTGAGAAGAGGCATGGGTCATAGTTTGGAGAGAAACAACCTAGAGGTGATGGTAGGAGACCATTACAATGTTGGATATGTGACAAAGATCATCGCAAGAAGGATTTTCCATTGTACCAAGGTGGCGGGCCTTAGATCTATAGTTCTTAGGAGGCGTAGAAAGTTAGGGATGTTGGTCATAACATTCCTCATATTTATGCAGTTGTGGACAACAAACAAGAAAATCACCATGCATCCATTATTGAGATGGAAGGTAATATTTGTGGTTGAGTTGTTTCTATTTTTATTGATCCTAGATCTAATTATTGTTATCCTAATCCTGGCCTAGTGGATAATCGTAGTTTGAGAAAATAAGTGCATTTAGAGTATTTGTTGGTGTAATTGGCTACCAGTACTAAGAATAGAGTTCATAATTGGGTAAGAGCTTATGCATTTGAGCTAAATGGCATGCCCACAATAGCACATTTGACTAAACTTCCATTGGGATCATATAGTATTCTTTTGGGTATGGATTGACTATATCTTCAAAGGACCAAAGTAGATTGTTATTACAAGGTCAATGAGTACCTAGATGATAATGCGGAAAAGATAATCTTGCAGGGAAAGAAGAAGCCTACATCATTTAGGATGGTCTCAACTATGCACACTAAGCGCAGTTGTAGGAAAGGGTGTGTGATTTCTTTAGTCCATATTTCAAGTGACAAGGGTAAGGATGTTGAGGATGTCGAAATCTTCGAGAGGTACCCAATATTACAGTAGTTTCAGGATGTGTTTCCAGTAGAGATCCCAGAGTTTCCTCCCCAAAGGGAAGTGGACTTTTTTATTGATTTGGTAACTGGGGTAGCACCAACATCAAAGGCACCTTACAGGATGAGCACACCAGAGTTAGTAGATTTGAAGTTGCATCTAAAGGAAATGCTTGATAAGGGATATATTAGGCCAAGTGTATCACCTTTGCATGCACCATTGTTGTTCGTGAAGAATAAGGATGGTACCCACAGGTTGTGCATTGATTACAGGAAGATGGAGGAGGCGATGTTCAAGAATAGGTACCCGTTGCCAAGGATTGATGACTTGTTTGATCAATTGAAGGGAGCATAAATGTTCTCAAAGATTGATCTGAGATCAAGCTATAATTAGGTACGCATCAAAGAAGAGGAAATCTATATGACTTCTTTCAGGACTAGGTATGGGCACTATGAGTTTTTTTTGGTTCCTTTTGGTTTACTAATGCCCTAGCTAATATTATGTGCTTGATGCATAGTGTAGTGTTTCCTTATCCAGACAAGTTTGTGATTGTATTCATTGATGATATATTTATATATTCTAAGAATGAATAAGAGCATGCCAAACACTTAGCAGCATTATTGATATTTCTAACAGAGAATTAGTTGTATGTTAATCTTAGAAAGTGCATCTTCTTTCAAATAGAGGTACATTATTTGGGACATGTTGTCTCAAAGGAAGGCATGGAAGTGGATCCAAAAAAGATAGGGGCTATCATGGAGTGGGAAGATCCTAAGAATGTGGATGAAGTCAGATCATTTATGGGTTTAGCATGTTACTACAAGAGGTTCATCAGGAACTTCTCACTCATTGCATATCATATTATGTCATTGCAAAGGAAAGGTAATAGATTTGAATGGACAGAGGAGTGTGCAACCAATTTTGAGCAGTTGAAGAAGTTGTTGACTAGTTCTCCAGTTCTTAAGATTGCATATCCATACAAAAAGTTTGTGGTGTGTATAGATGTTTGCAAGAGAGGAATTGATGGGGTCTTGATACAAGAGGGACAGGTGGTGTATTATGAGTCCAAGAAGTTGAATGAGCATAAGCATAACTATGCGACTCACGATCTTGAGTTGGAAACAATTATTCATGCCTTGAAGAGTTGGAGACATTATCTTATTGGCAGAAGGTTTGTATTAATGAGCGATCACATTAGGTTGAGATATATGTTTGACCAACCAATTCTGAATGCTAGAAAGACTAGGTGGTTGTCCAAGATCACTGAGTTTGACTTCGAGATTAGATACATTAAGGGTAAGGAGAACATGGTTGCGGATGATCTCTGTAGGATAGCACAGATGAACCATGTTGTAGTGGTGAGCTCTTGTGGGACGGATTTTCAATATTAGCTCTTACAGGCAGGACAACAAGATGATAGGTACAAGGAGCTTAGGCATAGGTTAGAGCAGGGTACAAGTGACCAGGATATGGACTATCATCTCACAATAGATGGTTTGATGAGATTTAAAGATAAGATTTATGTGTTGGAAGACAGTGGGCTCAAGAATATTGTCTTGAAAGAGTTTCGTGTCAAGCCATATTTAGGTCACCCAAGATATCATAATACATTGAAAACATTGAAGAAGTTATACTATTGGACGAATCTAAAGAAGGAAGTGGCAGAGTTTGTGGCTAGATGTTTGGAATATAAGCAGGTAAAAGTAGAGTGTAAGTGTCTAGGTGGGTTACTTCAGCCTATTCAAATTCCAGAATGGAAATGGGAGGTCATTTTCATGGATTTCATATCAGGTATTCTGAGGATATCAAGGTAGCATGATTCTATCATGGTTGTGGTTGATAGGTTGAGCAAGGTAGCTCACTTCATTATAGTGAAGACTAATTATTAATCTACTGATTTGGTACAGGTCTTCATCAAGAAGATAGCAAGGTTGCATGGTGTTCCGAAGAATATTCTCTTAGACAAGGATTCTAAGTTCATTCCAACTTTTGGAAGGAGTTATTTGCAATTTTGGGGATAGATTTGGCCTTCAGTACAACTTATCCTCTACAGGCATATGGACAGATAGAGAGGGTCAACAGGATTCTGGAGGATATTATGAGGATGCACTTAACTCACCAGTATAGGATATGGGGGGAGTACCTTCCATTGTTTGAGTTTTCTTACAACAATGGTTATCAGGAGTCCCTGAGGATGAGTCTATTGGAGGCATTGTATGGGCGGATTTTTAATACTCCTATCAAGCTGGAGTGGTCCAGTGAACATGGTACTTATTGGACATGATATGTTGGTAGAAATGGAATAGGAGATACAGGTTATAAATAAGAATCTAAAGGCACAACAGGATAGGAAGAAGAGTTATGTATACCAGCACAGGGCATTTAAAGATTTTTAAGTTGGGGAGCATGTGTATTTTCGCATCAAGCCCAGGATGAGCTCCTTGAGGATTGGATCATTTGCCAAGTTGGTATCATGGTATTACGGGCCTTTCAATATCCTTAAGAGGATTGGACCAATGGCCTACAAACTTGAACTATCTTCGACGATGAAATCACATGATGTTTTCCATGTTTCATTGCTTAAAGGATATGTAAATGATGTTAATCATGTTATTGCTTGGTATATACTATAGGTGGAACCAGAAGTAGAATTCCAGTGAGAACCTCAGTGCATATTGCAGTGGAAACATCTTATGATCTGGAACAGAGTAATCGAGAAAGTTAAAGTGCAGTGGAAGCACTTTGGGCCCGCTGAAGCTACATG
>APFE030878747.1:31070-72091 GCA_000404065.3 Pinus taeda
AAAAAAATCACCTTAGATTTTGACTTCCTTTACCACTTCACAATTAGGTTTTTTCATTTTAGGCATTTTAGATTTAATGGGTTTGTGCCCTTATTATATATAAGGCATTTGACATGTAAGGTAGGGGAATCACTTATTGAATTAGATCCAAACCTTGTCGGCCCTATCCAATAAAAAAAAATGAACTTATGTTCTGCAATGCGCCTTGTGTAATATAACGCATTGGTTCTCCTTATGTAATACAGCACAGTGATATATTATAACACTATTGATTTTGTCCAGTGTTTAAATCGTTGCTCTCAGTGTATTATAATGCACAGTGCACCTCTTCCAAATAGCACCATTAAATCATTTCAATGCATTTAGCATTACAAATCGCACTGTCATAATTTAAAATTATTTTAAAACATTAATTTTCCCTCACGGTGTCGAACAATTAAATGCCATGTGCAGTTAATGGGATAAATGCACTAGTGCATTTATTTGAATATACACACCAGTTAATAGATCTCTTTTTGGTCAAAAAATATTTGATTTATTTATAAAATATATTTAATGGCTTATGTATTGAATGGTATAGGTTTTATATTGATAAAAAATGCCTCAAAAGGTGTTAAGTAACAAAAATATTGATCGACACAATGATAACACATCGAAAAAAGCAAAGAAGGAAAGTTCTTTATAAAAATTTTACAAAATTAACATGTTTGAACTATATGTAAGTTTAACTAATATCTTTTGGTTAGTGTGTTTCATGCAGAGCCACAAAATGAAGAAGGTTGATAAGATTATTTCTAATCTAAGTGCAGAAGAGCGTAAAAGCCTGATAGAAAAATTGCAGAAGGATGAATCATGTGAATGAAAAAATACTATTCAATATGAGTTTATTTTTATTATTTTTTCAATAATAATATACTTAAGAATATTGGGGTAGGCTGGAGTGGGAGGGGCTATTTTTAGCCCCAATGGAAAAGTAGGGAAAAATTATCACCTGTCAACTAGGAGTAGCCACAAACAATGAGTAAGAATATGGATTATGGCAAGGGCCGAGGTTGGAAACAATCGAAGGAATAACACAAATTTCGGTCTTTGGAGATTCCATTATTACCATTCAAAAATGTATAAAATGGTCTCAAAACAAGGACAATAACCCAAATCCAACTTTGCAAAGAATATATTTATTGTTGGGAAAGTTTGAAAAATCAAATTTTATCACATTAAAATGGACAATAATATGATTATGGATGAACAATTGAATCCGGTCGTCATTCTAGAGTAGGCTGAAATTAGGGAGGATAGGAGCGCACTAACCAAATGTCACATCCCACTAATACAAAATGAGATAGCAGTGACTACGTGACTTAAAAATTAAGTCACCACAATTATTTCAAGTGAAATACTACTAAATTTGAGCAATTTTAGGTGACCCAACTAAAACTCACTGATTTAGTCTAGGGATAAAATATATGACTAGATAGTAAGTGGCCCAACTAAAAGTGACTAACTTAAATGACTAATATAGTCCAAGACTAAAATATATTACTAGATAATAAGTGAAAAAATTAAAAATGATTAATGTAAGTGACTATTATAGTCCAAGAATAAAAATATGACCAACTAACAAGTACAACACTTATATAAATTAGTCATTTATGCTGGTCTAAAAAATTGCAATTTTGATACTAATGTGTTACATTTCACTAAATTTTAACATTGCAGATGGATTTCAACATTTCACTAAGTTTTACAGTATTAAAATTTAGATACATAGGTCTTTGAATCCATCTACAATATTAAAATTTAGAGACCCAGGAAGATTTCTAAATCCATCTGCAATGTTAAAATTTAGGTAGATGGATTCAACAACCCCTTAAAGGGGTCTATATATACATCTCCAATGCTAAAATTATAACAATTTTATATAATATAAACTATAAATTTACAGTATATAATAGTTTTATACTCAAATTATTATACGGTATAAAGTTATGAAGGATGAAAAAGAAAGGTACTTTAAAACTGATATAAAAGGGTTTTAAGGGTTAATAGATATAGAAGGGTTTTAAGGGTTAATAGGATCATGAGAAATGTTTCCATTCTAAGGCTCTCTACACTCTCATAAGCTAATGATGAAGTTGAGAAGGAAATGATGGTGTGATTGGTTTCTTCAATTGCAACCTTGTTGCGAGAGTAAGCTTGAGGTACATAACACCCATTGAATTTGTTTTATGTCGGGGTTGCATGCTGAAATTTAAAACAGGATAGACAATAGTATTGTTTTTCTACTTTAGGTTCTAGAGATGGGGGATGTTTAGTTGCTTCCATTGCTAAAGGGATTTCCATTAGGACCATAGTACCATCCTACAAAAGCTAAATTCACTAACCCAATTGGGTACTTTTGAAGATAGAGAAGGAAGTTGGCCAATACAATGTTTGCAAGATAATTCCTCTAATTCCCAAGGCACCCAAGAGAGTTTTCATTGAAAAGTTGAATTGTTTTCTAGGGTAGTTACATAGAAACAACTATAATCATGATACATTTGGTGTTGCTGCAAGAGCACCACAAAATGATCAGGGATCTAATGCTTATAAATATGCCAGTGAGTTGAACAAAGGCACCGATCTTGTGAATCTCACTACTCGCCAATAGAAAATAGAATGGAGTCTCAAGAAAATCATATGAGGCCCTATGTAGACCTTGGTGCAACAATAAATATGGGAGAGTGGAGATACCTACACACGAGAACAATTTGATGCCAAGGCGAAGTTGTTTGCAAGGTCTAGACTAAAATCCTCAAGGGACGTCACTCCTCTGATGGTGGAAACATTGTTCTGGAGGACAACTATTGATAAGCCTATTACTGTAGAGTATGCCAACCATCATGAGAAATTTTTACCCAATGAGAATTTTTTAAGCCTATTACCCGATGATAAATTTTTACCACCATCATCTGCACCACAAGAGAGATAAGTACAGTACCAAAGGAAACACAAGAAAAAATAGGATTCTCATAATTCATGGTTGGACCTCTCAAACACTACTTGGAATATGTAGATTGCCTCACAATCACAAGGGTCATTGATCTGGGCATATGAGTTACTTCACTAATGGTTTGCATTGTCATGTTGTTCAGTTGGTTTGCTTGGCATGTGGAGGACCATGATCTACAGATTTCGAACTATTTTCACATGGGTGCTTTGAAAACTTGGTATGTTTTTCCTGGATATGCAGCTCTTGCATTTTAGGAAGTGGTCAAATGTGAAGGTTATGGTGACCAGGTTAATCCAATAGGTACATGCCTCGTATTTCATTTGCAATCATAGTTTTTTTTACCATTATTTATTTTCCCATTATAAAGATGGTATCATTTTTTATACCTTGAATTAATAAGATACCTCTCAAAATGTCACCCATGAATGGGGGCATTGTTGCTATGGAGCTAGGATAACTTGTCCAACATCAACTAGGGGAATTTCTACTAAGAATATATGATGGCTTGTCCAACATCACCTATGTATTAAAGAGTGGAAAAACATTATACATTCTACTTTATTGTGGAGAGATTAGGGTGCTAAAATCACACATCCATTCAAATAATCTTGATTTCTAACAATAAAAGCATTATGCCAACCCTTAAAGAGTAAAGTTAATAGTAAATATTTCTTGTGGGGAAGAGCTTCTTCAACCCATTCTCTCCACCTATCAATCTGCAAAGGGTTGTGAGGCTTACTGGCTTGATTGTTTTCCATGGGCACATGATAGCATGCAAATGAGTGAAAAGTAACATTCAGATCTAGCATCTATGAGTAGCACCTTGAAAGTTTATATTTGAGGCTTGAAGATATCCATCCATCCAACATATGGCTAGTTTGTGTTGTGCTATTCAACAATCCCCATTTTTCTATTTTATAAACTTCCTATGAAATTTATTTTATTAAAATGGGGACCCTTAATAAATTTTAAAACATAAAAAATAAAAAAATATTTTCTTTGTCTTGAACAAAACATTTTTTTAATAGCCCCCAAGACCAAAATTATATTTATGCTTTAAAAAAAAACCTTAAGTATTAAACAATAGGAGTTATTAAAAAAAATATGAATAATCAGAGTCTTATTCCTTATCGCTTCCCCGCATCAAAAAGTTCCATAAGCAAAGATCCCTCCACAACTCCATTGCAATTGCAATATTAACCCCAAACCCAACGACAAAGTTAACACAATTCTATTATTCCCCACGTTCGTGGCTATCACAATAAATCATCGAAATTAAGTATTAGCCTTAACCGATTGTGATGTGTGATAAAGCCCGAACCCGCCGGTATTATACAATCCACTCCATAAATCTCCCACATATATGGCTATCGCAGGTACCAAAGGGTCCTGCCTCAAGCCTTAACCAACTGTGATATGTGATATATCCAGACTCACTGGGATTATACACTATAGTTAAATTAATATTGCGTCCACGTAATCAAAAATTTCCAAGAGTCATGCCTCATGCCAATTGTGATTTTGATATGACACCATCCATAACATCATCTTCCATGTCACCATTCCACATAGATCTAGCACTAGTGACATCACATCATCCCTTATATCATCTCGCATATCGCAAATCACAAGTCTTTCAGCCACCTATTAAAGTCTGCCACTCCTTAACTCTGATTGTGATATTCCTGAGTATTTTAATCTATGATCAATCTCTGAACACCGATTGCAATATAAAATACTGACTTGCCTTGATTTAATAAACGGCTCAGATCTACCCAGATCGACAACAGAGAAGACTTCAAACCCCCTTACGCTCACTTTAAGTTTCTCAAGGGGGGGGGTGGGGGTCCGAAAAGTGGTTTTTCTTCCAAGACATATATCCATGCATCACTCCTTTGTTCTTTCAGATCCCCCTCTTCACAAACCACTTACCACTTTTGACCCCCTCCGAAAAAAATTGTTAGCCATCCACCTTTCCGCGATTGTGATTGCGATTTTATTTGAAGTACTCTCGTCCTCCAAGCGATTGTGATTATTATGAGTTCTTCCCTCAGTATAAAAAAGATTGTGATTTGGGATAAGACCATAAAGTTTGTCTCTCTTACCACAGACCTCACTCTACATTCTTCTCCATGATGGTTGTGTTCAGAATTTATTACACACCACATTTTTATCCTAATTTCCTGCAAAACGTGATTTGTTTCAAATAAAACTCGCTTATCAGTCTCATTTTACTTTTACTTATCGATTCCTATTTTCCATGTTCATGTTCATGACAGAAGAAGATAGTTGTATTGATAAGCAGCAATTCATTTCAAACAAGCAAACAAACATCCAGATAATCCTATGGAATAAAAAAAGCTATGAAGACAGCAAATCACATTCAGAAATTTTTACAAAAAAATATATATATATATATATTTCTTTAAACATATTGAAGGGATCTGTTTAAATGCCCTCAACGCTCTGCATAATAGATTCAATGGTTTTTATACTATTTAATCTTACTTGTTATATGAAATTCGTCCAGAATTCAAAAGAGAAATCCTTTGAGGCTTGTACTATTGTACCTCTTAGTTTTTTTTTAATAGAATGATAGGTCCCGAATCTTGGGAAAACCCAAAATCCGGGGAAAAACCCAATCATAATGAAATTTCATTATCCTTGGCCAAAACCCTGGCCAATCCGGCCAAGTGAGCCTTCACCGCTCACCTCCAGGCCATGCATTACAATGAAGTCCTTCCAGCCTTTTATAGGCTCCATTACATATAATACCACGGGCAGAATACCATGGGTGCATAATACCATGTGCCCCAAAACCATCACTATTTAACCTCGTCAACTTTTGACTCTATCCTGAGTCAAGTTTACCTAACAAGACCTTCACGGAGGTTTGAAGGATGAATAAGAGAAGTATATTGATAAGCTCTAAAAGGCTTATCAACCTGCGCAAAGGAAGGTTTATGGTATAAAATGACATCACAACCATCTCAGGGTGTGGAAGCTTGGTTCCTGCATCCCCCCATACTGCTTCGGGTGAGACTTCAATCTATGCTCCACGGATTGATGCCGAAAGGGCCAGTAGTGTATGGATTTTCTTGGCTAATTAATGTTGAACCTGGGTCAGGGCCCATTAAGCCAACAAATGGTTATGTTGTTGGGACCATGATCTACATTACAAGATGTGTGATGTCACATCACTGGAATCCAATTAAGAAGGAGATCGAAGACTGGTTGGATAGAAAGATCCATGAATTCATGGTGTAAGAGAACAGGAATCTGTGATTGATGAAAGAACAATGGTTGGATAGATATCTATACACAGAGATACACAAAATCTTATTTTTTTCCTTCCTGGTTGAATTATACGAGTGAATCACATAATTGGCAGACGACCAAGGAAGGTGGAGACTTGACAGTCTGATAGTTTTGACCCCAGAGTTAGCATGGATATTGGAAGCCTTTAAGGATAAGATCACACGTGTTTTCAACCATTGGCTCAATCGTATCATAGGGGGATTCGTGACAGAGTTTGCAGTCGATACTTCAGTCAGTTACAATGAAGCAGAATGCCACTTCTTCAAAGGACCGTGAGGTAAGTATTTAAGGTCTTTAAATACTTGGATTAAGATGATCTTGTGTGAAAAGTGGGTTATGCAGCTACCTTAATGTTTAGAGCTACACAAAGTAGAAAAATCTTTAGGGATAGAGGGAAAACAAGCCCTGAATATAGCCCATTGATTGGACCCCCTCTGAGTGACGATGGTAAGCAGCATAGCTTCTCCACAGAGCGTTGTTCAAATGATAAGACAAGGGTTCCTGTGAATAGCCCATCCACCCACTCCACCTCCATCTTCACCTTCACCGCATATTCCTTCACCCACACCACCACCACCTCTGCCACCATCTATTATGGTGAATTCAGTAAAATTTCTTGTGTTCAAGGGGTTGGGAATTGAGGACCCAGACCAATTTTGGTTCATCGTGAAGGCTATATGGGAAGCTCAAGGTATTACAAATGATCAAATGAAGAAAGCAACGTTGGTTAGTGCTTTTCAAGAACATGCGCTAACATGGTACATTAAGTACTGCAGTGATAACCCAACATCTGTGTTAGCAGACATTCAGACCACGTTGAGTGAGGAATTCAACAGACCCAAATCTGAAGCTTAGTCAATTGTCGGATTCAAGGAGATTATGATGAAGCTTAGTGAGACACCTTGGGATTTGGATCAGAGGTTGAAATGCACGATCCATGAAGCTAACATGAATCTGACAGATGGGAAGCATCGCAAATGGTTTGTGGCTTCACTCCTGCCTCATCTAAGGGTTGTGATATCACAACAAAAGATTGGGACCCAAGCGGAAGCTCTAGAAATTGTAATGAGTTTGCATGAAACACTAATGCAAGATGCTAATTTGGGGTTTCAGTAAATTCTCATGCAGTTGCAGAACCTTTGCCTAGAAATACGAAGTCTGAAGCACGATAGGACAGTTCATCTAGAGGTGCATGAAGAAGTTTGTTGCCTAAAATGAAAACGTCAAGGGCATGACAAAGATCATTGCCTAGTCTTTGTGAATTATGTTGCAGTAGGAGGACTAATGCCTTTGAGGCTGGAGGCTCAAGCAGGGCCAAGTGCAGGGCCAAGTGCAGGGCCCACGCTATGGTGTGTTATCTATCAGGTAGTTGGAAAACACATGACATACAATTTCCATTTGCTACAAAAATTTGTACAAACGCCGCAACATCTCTTCTACAACTTCTATCAATTGGTGGGTCATGATGAGCATAATTGTCGTATCTATGAGCTAATGATGGATAAAACGCTCGCATATAGGGGGGAGGTAGAAACCCAACCTTTGGACCAGGGCGTTGGGGGACCACAAGGCAAGTATCAGGGGCGAGGATGAGGCCGAGGTGGAGGAGGACCTGGTAGAGGTAGGGGACAAGTCATTTGTAACAACTGTGGAGCTCGGTGACACTATGCATGGGACTCCCTAAATCCGTCACGTATTTAATGTTGATATTGTGATTAGTTTGACAATATGATGGAGGATTGCCCTAAATTATTATCTAAGATACGTGAAAAGGGGGCACAGCCTCAGCAGCTGACTCAAAACTTGCAGATGATGAGGGTTGAGCATCACGAGGAAGATCCTAAGGTAAATATTGTGCTGCAGAGTGGAATGACGACTAGTGAAGATAAGGGGAAGTAGCCTGAAGAAGGTGAGTGGGTCTGCAAAGTGCCAGAAAAAGAGACTGGATTTTATCTAGAACAAGCAAGAGAAACATTTATGGAAGTGAAGAAAAACTTCACTGAGGCCTCTACCTCAAGAAGTTAAGAGAGGTTGGCTGAAGAAATGGACCCCTCCATGATTACTACTTTCTTATAAACTTATATGAAGCTGTTATGTGATAGCAAGTGTTTTCGGGAAACTAGTGTCTTTTCGATTTGCTAGCCCTCTAGGATTGGCAGCTATCCTAAAAACAAAAAATAAAAGAAATTTGGAATTTCCTCTACGTATGATAGATAAGAGAGAGGCAAAGGAACCAACTTGGATCTTCCGCTTGACTCCTTGCTTGAATTCTCTCCCCCTCGACAAATCTTGCAACTCCTTTCCTACTTATCCCACTTAGAGAATACCTATAGATACAAAGTAACAAAACACCATCAAAGCATCTCGATCTATTATATCATAAGCATTGCAGAATCAGAAATAAAATGAACATACAATGGCATTCACAAATAACAACATTCACAAATACACAATCGTATGGAGGAAAACTCAAAATTAAAATATAAGAGAGAATTACAACCCAGCTTTCTGATCCAACATCATCCTCCCAGCATCAAAGCCCTCTTCACCTCATGAAAAGAAATATCACCCAAAAATACAATGGTCCTTCTCAAAGACAAACTATCAGCACTTCCTTACAAATTACAAAATTCCAGCCTCCAGATCTCTCAGATGAGGGATCCATTTATAGATGTCTGCAAGGGTGTGAGTCATCTCTGGGTTTTTGACTAGTGTCATTCCACTTGTTGTTCTTGGTTCCACTTGGAGATTTCTTGGATTTCTTACTCATCCCTAGGCGAATTCAGAGAGGCAAGTGTCATAGGAGAAGTTTCTAGAAGATTCCATGAACATCCACTTAGAAAATTGTCTCGGACATTTGTCCATTCTCACTCATCACACCCTACAGAAGGCCTCTTCAATATGCATCGCACCTAGCTAGCGTAGGAGTTAGTATGCATCACACCCTCACTGTGGAGCAGTCAATACGGTCCAATTTTGGCCAATTCTTAGTGGTTTTTCATGTGGAACTTCAGGGGAATGATGTAATTAGTTGACCATGATCCTTTAGGGTATGAAACAACATTTTTAGGGGTTAAAGAGCCCTTGGTTTATCAACATATAATATTGGGGTTGCAGTGCCCAAATATGTCTATAACAGTTGCCCCCTAAAGAATGAAGTCGTAAATCTTTGTTGTCGGGTGAAATACTTTATCATGAGGATCCGAGGTATTCGACTTGGAAGGTGACTTGTATAAGATACAATACAATACATCATCACAATATAATTTTCCATGATCTAGCTGAGGCAGGCATTCCCATGCTCAGCTTTATAAATTCATTTTCATGTAAATAGAACAGATAACTGTCTGCAGTTGGAGGCTGGTGATTCTTTATATGTAGAGTCATCATCCCTTAACTTGGATGATCATTTGTGCATCTTCTATGTACATTTGATGTCTTTATATTCATGAATATATCATAGTCCGGATGGATGAAACTAGATCTGGGATCTTCAAACTCGTTCAATATTCACCCAATGTACAAGTTGATCCATGTGAAAAGATGTCCTGAAGTCGAACATGGATATACATTGCCTGATTACCAGCCAATAATGTAAGTTGTTAACAGACACGAGAGGAATCTCCGATAATGATAACGACACTCAAGGTACTACAGTACAATTCACGTGTTGTGAATATATGATCCAATGTCGAACACCACACAAAATCTTTCGATCAAAGACCATTGATGTAAACCTGTCATCGGAAGTGAGAAACTTTCCATTGAGGCATGCAAGATTCAAAGTACTGAAAGGGTTGTTTCTAAGTCAACTTCTTAGATAATGAGCTGAAATCGAAAAGAAGTGACCCATCATAGGAGGGCCTTAATGTATCCCACATCAATGACACGAAATGAAGCAAATGATTTTCTGGAGGTGGAAAACGATCTAATGATACAAGGCTCATGAATGGTGGCCATGAAAAATGGAGGGTGAAGGTATTGTAGTGGACAAGACATTAACTGGATGGTGAATTCTCTGAATGACTTCTCTTGAACATATCAGCGACACTGAGATGGATTGGTAGCGTTAACCCAAAAATATGGATGGTATGGAGGACCAATGGTGATATGACCAGTGAACAGAATAACCCAACGTGACTCAATCATGGTGACTGAGTGAAAGTGTCATGATCAAGAGGGATCTGCTACCAATAAAATTCTTTAATTTTTCTTCCCTTTTTCCCCAGTCATTGCTAACCAGTACCTCTTTATTTTTTTCAAGCTTGAGGAGGATAATGTATGCTTGTTCTATAATTTTCCCTTTGGGCAAACCTGTCACTATGTTTTAGCGAGCCTAGAGACAGTGAAACTCGTTCTTGTCTGGGTGGACAAGTTTGTCTCTATTGTTTTAACGAGTTTAATGACAAGGATAACTCAGTCGTTTTCATGTTTATAGAGTTTGAAAAGGGAAGAAAAGGAAACTCCAGTAGTTCTTTTTCATAGCATAATCCCTTAAGTCTGAAAAAGGATAAAATAATACGAAAGGGATGATTTTTTAATAACTTCAGCCAGCCGAAAAGACAAGCGCTCGAACTTTTTCATTAGATAATCCCTCAAGTCTAAAAAAGATTAAAATATACAGGAGGGATGGCACTTCCAATCACTTTAGCAAGCTGGAGAGGCCAATAGCTTGATAATATTTTCATATTTAACGAGTCTGAAAATAGTTTAAAGTAGACTCATTTTTTAGGAACGAGTAGTGTTTAGGGTAGCAACTGGTTCCGGGTAAGCTTGGAACTTCTCAAAACATGGTGATGTGAAGATGGTGGCTAACAGGACCACTCATTGCAGTTGTTCCTCAAAAAGGTAAACAATCAAGTGGAAGTGTATGATCAGACAAAAGAATAGAGGTGATGGCAGGAACACAACCAAGGCTCAAAAGGCTAATATTATGGCAATCACAAAGGTTATTTACCAACGGTGGGTTCATTTTTTAATGAGATTGAACTCTGGGGGAACATATGCTTAGTGGTAGGTTTATTTTTTAATGAGCTTGAACCATGCGATAACATTGCTCATGGCCCGGTTCATTTTTTATGAGCTCAAACCATGGGATAACATATGCTCAAATTCTTTTAATGTGAGTTAGAAACGACAAAACTAAAAAGATAAAATGATAAAAAATACTAAAAAGCTAAGGAACTACTGAGGTTAGGTAGGATAGTTTCATTAGTAGCTAGACAAAACACTTCCTTTGCTTCGTCTATGGTGCAGACAAAGGTGAATGGTGTGTCAGACCAATCACCTAACCTAAGAAGTTGACAAACTAAAAAATTAAAAAGCTAAAAGGTGCATGGTGAATTCTCTGAATGACTTCTCTTGAACATATTGGTAACACTGAGATGGACTGGTAGCATTAACCCCAAAAGATGGATGGTATGGAGGACCAATGGTGATATGACTGGTGAATGGAATAACCCAACCTGACTTAATCATGGTGACGGAGTGAAAGTGTCATGTTCAAGAGCGACCTACTACCAATAAAATTCTTTAAGTTTTCTTCCCTTTTTCCCTAGTCATTGTTGACCAGTACCTCTTTATTTTTGTTAAGCTTGAGGAGGATAACGTATGCTTGTTCAATAATTTTCCCTTCAGGCAAACCTGTCGCTATGTTTGAGCGAGCCTAGAGACAGTGAAACTTGTTCTTGTCTGGGTGGACAAGTTTGTCGCTATTGTTTTAACAAGTTTAACGACAAGGATAACTCAGTCCTTTTCATGTTTAGAGAGTTTGAAAAGGGACAAAAAAGAAACTCCAGTAGTTCTTTTCATAGCATAATCCCTTAAGTCTGAAAAAGGATAAAATAATATGAAAGGGATGATTTTTCGATAACTTTAGCGAGCCGAAAATACAAGCACTCGAACTTTTTCATTAGATAATCCCTTAGGTCTGAAAAATATTAAAATATATAGGAGGGATGGAATTTCCAATCACTTTAGCGAACTGGAGAGGCCAATAGCTCGACAATCTTTTCATATTTAACGAGTCTTAAAAGAGTTTAAAGTAGACTCGTTTTTTGAGGAATGAGTGGTGTTTAGGGTAGCAACTGGTTCCAGGAAAGCATGGAACTTCTCAAAACATGGTGATTTCAAGAGGGTGGCTAACATGACCACTCATCGCAGTTATTCCTCAAAAAGGTAAACAATCAAGTGGAAGCATATGATCGGCCAAAAGAATGGAGGTGATGGTAGGAACACAACCAAGGCTCAAAAGGCTGATATTATGACAATCACAAAGGTTATTTACCAAAGGTGGGCTCATTTTTTAATGAGCTTGAACTCTGGGGGAACATATGCTCAATGGAAGGTTTATTTTTTAACGAACTTGAACCATGAGATAACATTGCTCATGGCCCGGTTCATTTTTTAATGAACTTGACCATGGCATAACATATGCTCATCTTCTTTTTATGTGAGTTAGAAATGACAAAACTAAAAAGCTAAAAAGCTAAGGAACTACTAAGGTTAGGTAGGATAGTTTCATCAGCAGCTAGACAAAACACTTCCTTTGCTTCGTCTACGATGCAGACAAAGGTGAATGGTGTGTCAGACCAATCACCTAACCTAAGAAATTGACAAACTAAAAAACTAAAAAGATAAAAGATAAAAAGTTGAAAAGCTAAAAAATGAAATATGTCATTTTTTGCTTGCATAAAAAGGTTTGCATGCCCCCAAACATCGAGAAAAGGAGAGTCTCTAGGTAACCATATGGAAATCACTACAGTTAAGCAGGATTGTTTTTGTCAGCGGAGCCAACAAAAACTTCCTTGGATTTGTCTATCAAATAGACAAAGGTGAATGGTATGAGATAACACTTCAAATCATATAACCTACATGGAAACCTATCTTTTTAGCTGGGTTCGTCCGCCTAAGCAGACCAGGGTGCATGCCCCCTAATCTTCCTTACGTTCACCCAACTACTCGCAGTAATTAGGTGGATGGAATGAAGGTTGAAGAGACGTTCTCGATGCAAAAGGACCATTTAGGGATGATGTTTGACTTGAAGCTGTGCTTGAACCAGGAAATGAAAGCTGGTCAACCATGACAATTTTGCTTTCATGCGGGAAACACATCACTTGAAAGAGTGTTGAGACAGTAGCTTCCATGTTGTAAACATAGTCACACCCAAGGAGTATATTGTAATCTAATGGTCCTTGTACTACCGTCACATTCAAGTGAACGGTTTTCCTTCTCAATGTTATTAGTAACTTAGGAAGGATCCCTAATGGTCGACTAGTTCCTTTATTAAAGCCTAACAAATTCTGAGTAACAGGTAAAAGTGATGGCGAACCAAGCGCTTTCCAAGCAGTTGAGGAAAGGATACTAATTGAAGCCCCTTCATCTATGATAGTGCCAGACATGATCATTTTGTAAACTTGTACTATGATCTGGAATGGTACATTAGAAGGAAGGCGGGATCTTGCTAGTTGATTCCAATCAAAGGAAGTAACTAGACTGCTTGGGGGGGTACCGAATAAATAGTTGAATTAACCCCTTGAGTAACAGGAACTGGGGAATTCTCTTCTTGTTGTGAAGGAACAGGCAGATTTCCCCCAAGTTCATTAGACTCTAAAGTAATAAAAAGAATTTGAATGGTATCATTGTCATTCTCTCTGGGAACGGTATCATCTGAAGGTGGACCTTCTGAAGATAAAACTGGGTCGACTGTCGTCTCAACCCACTAACTTTGGTTTGGTATGGACTCATAAGATTCACTCTCAACGATAGGTGTTTTCACCGATGATTGAGTTATGTCAGTCGGATTTTCAACTAGTAAAGGACTTGGTGAGAGTTTCTTGTACCCAGGTGGAAGTCGCTTCGGTAAGGTAGGACGGTTATGCAAGATTCTCTTGGCCTCATCCCAAAAGGGACAACGGGGAAGGGTATGGTCCCCTTCACATAGTCTACATGGAGTTTTGACCTTTCCTTTCTGTCTGTGAGCTTCACTATTACTAGTTGATGGTGTGTTGTCAACATGATCACCAGAGGTTGATGACACCGAATGGTGCGAATAGGGGGGGCATTCTCTCAAGATCTGAGGAATGCATGGACATTCTCGATGAAAATGGTCTCCTTTGCAAATTATGCATGGATGTCTGGGTTTGAAAAGCTCAGTGTGCAAATTTTCACCAAATGTTGCATGGTTACCCCCTTGCTTAACAGAGTTCTTCTTCTTCTCTTTCCCTTTCTTCTTCTTCTCAGTCACCCAGTTACTAGCATCGCTATTTTCACCAAGCGAAGAGGAAGGAGAAACAAACGAAGAAGAAGGTGAAGGGTCAACTTCAGTATTAACTGGTTTCTGATTCGATTACTAAGGAATCATGGTATTTTGAATGATAGAGGTTGAGAAAAGCCAGACCGGCAGACCAATTGTGATTCCTGGAAGGGACAATGTGACCATATACAGAGCACCAGTATTTCCCCAAGAAGAAAATGGACTAGGATTCCCCTCAAGAGGGATTCCATGATTGGTGGACTCCATTATCTCAACCTAAGATCAATGAAGGAACAGGGACGCTATTCCGAATTTAATCAATTTTAATGACACTTTGACAGAACATTTCTTTTTCAATTTTTAAGAGTCTAGAAAAAGCTAAAGATGACTCTAATCCCCTTCGATTTTTAATGAGCCTGAAGTGACAAGTGCTCAGATGGACCTTTTCTTTTAAGGAGTCGAAAAGGAATGAAAGTGACTACTCTGGAAATCTAGATAGAGGGATTACCAAACCAATCGCAAAACTGCAATATACACCTTGATGATAAATTAAAGAGAAATTACCAAGGACTTATGTATGGCAGTCAATCTTCCTGAATGTTGTGTTCAGTGCATTGCGATCAATAGGGTGGCAGACATAGCTTCCTATGGATAAAGGATATAAGCCTATTATGGTCTCCCAATATATACTCGATGGTACAGGGAGCACAAGTCCATGCTATCACTTGTCGTATCAAAGAGGAGGAATCACCCAACCTTCGATGAAAACGATAGTTACTAGATTTTACAATGCCGGAACACATCTCTAGCCTAGACCTCTAAATGTGTTGCATTAGGTTCCAAAGCATTTTTAAGTTCATTGAAATTTATTTTAGAGTCGATATTTCTTAGAAGTTTTCCTTTCAATGGTTCACCACATGATGTAGATGTAAAATTCCTAAGTGAAATCTACAATGATAAATAATCGTTATTTACTTTTAGCAATGAAAATCCTAGCTACTAAGGAAAGAAGATTACGGTTCTTTCAAACAAAGAGCAAAGAGCACACACTAAATGCACTTTTCCTAAATCATCTTTCGCACACAGTCTAAATGAAAATGCAAATGCATGTATTTGTTTTTCATTCCCTTAATGTGAGGAATGCCAAAAAAGAGAACTACGTATAGATCTGAAACATTTCAATCAAAGCAACATTTCGACAATTTCTTTTCAAAATGGAAAGGAAGACTAAATGACACTTTTAAATTTCAAATAGAATATTATTTCATAACAACAAATCAAATCAAATGCAAATCAAAAAATTTCAATCAACTACCTAGAGAAGGAACACCCAATTACACTTCTCTTTTTGACACAAAAACGACAGTTACAACACTTTTTGCACCAAAATGACAGATCGATTTTAAGTAACTTTTCGATAAAGGATTGTAAATGATGGACAAATACATAAAAACATATACTAATCCTTATCAATGGAGGCTAAATAATGTAATGCAAGCAGGCTTCAGCAATGAGATATTGTTCATAAGCAGCAAAAAACAACTAAACAAAGCTGAAAACAAAGACAAAGAACCCCAAATTTCAAGGAGAGAAATAGGATTACTCAGTCATCTCACTTGTGCTTCACAGAAATAGGGATGCATCACACTTGCTGCACTCGGGAAGTGCGATGCATACTGGTTCATAGTCACAGACAGTGCAATGGGCCAAGGAGCATAAATGAGATGGGTTTTGGCTCAAATTTGCAGCTGATTCCAGTGAGTTAAGCTGAGCTATGATGGATAGTAAAGAGAAAAGTACAGGGGTATGATCTTGAGAGGTGACTAAGCTACCAAAAGGGCATCTATAATGCTTGTAAGTTAGATGTTCAATTCATAAAATAAACCGAAGATTGACTGAAGTAGCATTCATCTACTTTGCAATTGCAGAGCAAGAGCAGTTCAAAGGCTATCTGGCTAACTTCAGGCTCCATCTATAATTTATAAAGCAAACAAAAACAAACAAACAAATTATTCATTCCCCAGTGGAGTCACCATTTTTATTCCAGGAAAATTAGTATCTTTTCAATCTGCTAGCCCTCCAGGATTGGCAGCTATCCTAGAAACAAACAATCAAAGCAATTTGGAATTTCCTCTATGTATGATAGATAAGAGAGAGGCAAAGGAACCAACCGAGATCTTCCGCTTGACTCCTTGCTTGAATTCTCTCCCCCTCGACAGAGCTTGCAACTCCTTTCCTACTTATCCCACTTAGAGAATACCTATAGATACAAAGTAACAAAACACCATCAAAGCATCTCGATCTACTATATCATAAGCATTGCAGAATTATAAATACAATGAACATACAATGGCATTCACAAATACATGATTGTATGGAGGAAAACTCAAAGAACTTTATTAAAATAGAAGAGAGAATTACAACCCAGTTGTCTGATCCAACATCATCCTCCCAGCATCAAAGCCCTCTTCACCTCAAGAAAAGCAAGATCACCCAACAATATAATGTTCCTTCTCAAAGAAAAACTATCAACACTTCCTTACAAATTAAAAAATTCCAACCTCCAGATCTCTCGGATGAGGGATCCATTTATAGATGTCTGCAAGGGTGTGAGTCATCTCTGGGTTTTTGATTAGTGTCATTCCACTTGTTGTTCTTGGTTCCACTTGGAGATTTCTTGGATCTCTTATTCATCCCTGGGTGAATTCAGAGAGGCAAGTGTCATAGGAGAGGTTTCTAGAAGATTCCATGAGCATCCACTTAGCAAACTGTCTCGGAACATTTATCCATTCTCGTTCATCGCATCCTACAGAAGGCTTCTTCAGTATGCATCACACTTGGCTAGTGTAGGATTCAGTATGCATCGCACCCTAACAGTGGAGTAGTCAGTATGGTCTAGTTTTGGCCAGTTCTTAGTGGTTTTTCAAGTGGAACTTCTAGGGAATCATGTAATTAGTTGACCATGATCCTTTAGGGTATGAAACAACACTTTTAGGGGTTAAATAGCCCTTGGTTTATCAACATATAAGAGTGGGGTTGCAGTGCCCAAATATGTCTATAGCAGCAAGGTTGTGAAGGGACTACACAAATTGATGAATAGGTGTGCTAGGAAGGAAAATGCTATTGATGGACCATGCTAGTCAGGAAGATTGGCAGACATAAGGCAATATCGGGACATGAGATGAGGCTCACTGTGCAGATAGGAGAATATGAGATGGATCAATTTATTCTAGATCTAGGGTCAAACGTGAATGTTTTGCCTAAATAGACATGGGAGAGAATGGGGATACTTGCACTATAGTGGTCTTCAATTCAGTTAAGAATGGAAAGATTACAGGGAGTAACAGTTGATACTGAGGGCACGAACGCATTAGTTGATTTTGAAGTAATAGAGATTGTGGATGAAAACAATCCCTACCCTGCACTCCTTGGGATTGATTGGGCTACTGACATGAATGGGGTAATCAATTTGAAAAAGTGGAAGATGATATTTGAGAAGAAGGCTCTCCACGTAGTGGTGCCCCTAGACCCTGCAGAAGGACCGCTCTATACTGAACCAATCCGTGATTATGAAAGTGATGATGATTTGGACCAGATTTATAATATAACAACACGAGATCATGATTGGGTGAATCCTACAGTAGATGGGCATATTGCATGGGATCGTGAAAGTTTTTGTGCATAAAATTCAGATGAAGAGTTGGAGCACTGGTAGAATTGACTGCATGAAGTATCCACATTACACTGTAATATGATGACCAAGTCGTTGCATTGTGCATCATCAAAGGTAAGAAATTTGCCTTACTGCAATGGTTTAACTGATGTTGATAAATTTTTGGATGCATTCGAGAAATAAGTGCTAGAGAAGCATTGCTTCTAGGCCTTGGATTGGGCGTTGCATGCTACGCCTGCAAGATGGTGGGGTACGCACAAGGACAATTTTAATGATTGGCACGAATGTAGAAAGATGATGAAAGTATGCTTTGGTCGTCCGAAAGTGTGATTGATATAGAAATATGATGGGAGGAATGACCCATGCGATAATTTACCCAAATGGACTGAAGTCTATGGAGCGAAACCTCAACCAGAGTGCATACATCTATATTTTCATACCTTGGATGTTATACCAATGAATTGGTACTTGGAGACAGAGCTCCACCATGGCACTGAAGAATGGGATGTTTTGCAATAAGGATTTTTTATGACCTTCATCTTTGAGGATGGATTTGAATGTATTAATGAAGCATTGCAGGAGTTCAAGGAAGCTATCTTTAGGATACCACAGGATCCTCTAGATTTGATTCAACCTGATTGGACTACCTAGCTAAGCCACGTGCTAGAGTGCTACAATGTGACAGTGGAAGAAGAAGGCGAAGATCCAAGGAAGATTAATATTTTGAATACTGAAGGTCATAGCAAAGTTGAAGGACCGCAAATAGAGAATCCAGACATCACTGCGTCACTCAAAACTAGACAAGTGAACATTCCCATGGAAGCAGAGTCGAAGTTTGCAAAGACTGGTACAACGCCATGTAGCAAGTCTGTGCTCGATGCTAGATACATGTCGGAGGTACCAACTCACACTCAATCTAAAGAAATGTTTGTTCTGTGTCCCTTTTGGGATCTTGTTGGGACACATGGTATGTAGAGAAGGCTTGATGGTAGACCCTATGAATATTGCAGTCATAATTAATTTAGAGGCGCCGAAAAGTGTGAAACAGCTACGCACAACACTGGGGCATACTGGGTATTATAGAAAGTTAATTAAGAGCTATACCCAGATTACCGCCCCGATGGAGAAGTTGCTCAAGAAGGATGCCACATTCTGTTGGAATGAAGAATGTCAGCAAAGCTTAGATGTGTTGAAGGAAAAGTTGGTCACCACGTCGATCCTAGTCTTCCTAGATTGGAAGAGGGAATTTCACGTGCATGGACGTGTCATGTATTGTGCTCAGGGTAGTACTAACACAAGCCAGTAAGGGAGAATTGGATCATCCTATAGGGTTCACAAGTAGGAATTTGTCTAAAGTTGAGAAGAATTATTCAACGACAAAGCACAAAGGTTTGGATTTGATGTACGCGCTCTAGAATTTCAGGCACTACTTGCTAGGTAGAAACTTTAATATGTATACATACCATTTTGCATTGAATTACTTGGTGAACAAGCCTGTGTTGGGGGGGCGGGGGTGGGGGGGGAATATGTGGATGGTTGTCGTTGTTTCAGGAATATGATTTTGAAGTTATTGTGAAGCTAGGATTATTGAATGTCGGACCGGATCATCTGTCGAGCACTGAAACAGGAGAGTAGCCTACTAATTTGGAGGAAGGACTACCTGACGTGCAGCGCTTTGCGGTGCACGTCGCTGATAGTCACTTTGAAGATATTATACACTTCCTAATGATGGGAACAACTCCAAAAGGATATACTAGCCAACAAAAGAATGAATTGGTGGTATGGGCGATAGACTTTTATGTCATTGTAGGCCACTTGTATAAAATGGGATCAGATGAAATATTGCGATGTTATGTGCCAAAGTTTGAACAAAACAACATCCTCACATAAGCTCATGGAGGAGCCATGGGGGGACATTATGCGGGAAAGGCAACAATGCAAAATATTTTACATGTTGGTTTGTGGTGGTTGGCCCTGAATATGGATTCAAAAGCGTATTGTAGGGCATGCAATGCATGCAAAGGACTGGCAAGCCATCGCGGAGGGATGAGCTACCTCTAAATCTGCAGATGTCGTTGCAGCCATTCAAGAAGTGGGCAATTGACTTTGTGGGACTGATTCAGCCTCCAAGAAAGAATATGGGTGTGCAGTACATCATCGCTGTGATTGAGTATTTAACCAGATGGGAAGAGGTGTAGCTTGGGAAGGATTGTACAGGAACAATAGTAGCAAAATTCATCTTTGAGTATGTGCTGATGAGGTTTGATTGTCTGAGAATTTTGATGAGCGATCGTGGTATGCATTTTCTTAATGAAACGGTCAATGCGTTGACAGAGGAATTTCAGGTTTACCATCAGAAGAGTATGTCATATCACCCACAAGCTAATGGGACGATAGAAGATTTAATAAGATATTGGAGAACCCACTGATGAAGGTTTGCAATGCACAAAGAAATGATTGGGATGTTTGCGTACCTGCAATGCTATGGGCTTATAGAACAACATGTAAGAAGTTGACTGGACAAACGCCTTTCAAGATGGTTTATGGTGTAGAAGTTGTGATGCCAATGGAGTACATTGTACCTAGTATATGCATAACGACATTCACAGAAATGGCAGATTGCAGAGCCCTGGAGGAGAGGCTTGCACAACTAACAGAGCTTGAAGAGGATATATTTCTGGTTGGATACCATTAGCAGGTTCAAAAGGCGCATGAAAAGGCATGGCATGATCAACACATCAAACTACACACCTTCAAGGTAAATGATTTAGTTTTATTATATGACAACAAGTTTGATAAATTTCCAGGAAAATTTAGGATGCATTGGCTAGGGCCATATGTCATCAAAGAGAATACTGATGGTGGAGCATTCCAACTGGTGAAGTTGCATGGAGAGTTATTTCCAGGGAAGGTAAATGGCATCTGATTGAAGCCATACACCAGGGATCTGTCCAGATGACTATATGGTGGGAGCACAGTCTTAGCACCCCAGGCAACTGAAAGGAGGCACGAAACTATAAAATACACTACCCAGGTTGTGGATTTGCACAATTAGGGAATTGTGCAGAAAGGAGGAATGTCACAGCATCAGCAGGAGCATGAGGGGAGATGTGCTATTGAAGGAGAGACCACGCAGGGCAGCCAAAAAGCGACCATTATGGTCACTATTCAAGATTTAACAGTGAGAAAAAAACTAAATGGAGCTGGTGGGTGGCATTTAAGTTGGAATTTAAGAGCAATATCTTTGAAAATCTACCACCATTCTTGCATTTATGAATGGATTTTTGGGGGAATGGTCGGATTTGAATTCGAATTTTCCTATAGATTACAGATGGTTGCCCAATGAAAAACACTTGGCATTTTGAGAATTGAGGTGTTGAGCTCTCAGGTGCGCATGAACCTTGACAGTTTCGAGGCTTTGGTGGTGAGTTCAGTGTTTGAGAAGTTTCCCAAGGAAACTCAGGAGCTCTTGACTAGCATCATGTTGGCACCCGTGGAGACCACAAGTGTTGGAGAAGTGATGGTAGCTGACGGAGCTACCCTGGAGGTAGTGAGTGTAGAAGTACCTACAAAAGTACCCAAATCGCAGAGGTCGCCTAGGCCAAGGCCTACGCAGACTACAGAGGGGCCTAAAGTGAAGAAGGACAAAGAGAAAGTGACACAGCTAGTGCACCTATCACCCAGTAGATATTCGTAGAAAGAAAAGCCCACCAGGCAGGAGAAGGGCAAGGTAGTAAACCTAGAAACTAACGAGGACATAGAAGAAATCGATATGGGCATGGAAGACGTTGATATGGGAGCAAAAGACAGCGACGTTGAGGGGGAAAACCCTATCTCCAAGCTGTCAGAATATGTCCCTCCACACCGTAGCAAGGTTAAGTTCCCAAAGGACCTCGATGAGAGCAAGATCACACTTCACACACTGTTGCTGCTAGATAAGATCACATTTAAAGGTCCGTGCCTAGCGCACATTTCCTATTTAAAGCTGGAGGATTGGGGTTTGGCAGATATAGAACGCTTTTCCCAGTTGGTGAACGATACATTCATGCACCACATCTTCTATAAAGACTCTGGTGTGATCGCACTAGAGCTGAGACAGTGGATAAAAGGGGTGGACAAGGCAGGACTGCTGAACTTGCTATGGGTTTCGCATTACAACCGTGCACCCATAAATTTGATACTGATCAAACAATTGTTATGCTTGGTGCACGATGGGTGCCTATGGTTGGGAGAACTAATACCAATCACCAACATGTTGATCCATAGGATCATGTTGCTCCCGCATTTAGGCTTGAATCCAACCATGGAATTTGGTGGAAAGACGGGTGAGCACGACCTTGCCAAACGAATGAAGGACAAATTGAAGCTTGCCAAGAAGCCGCACGGCTACTCCATTTCCAGCATAGCCAAACCCGTCGTTAAATTAACCACCCAGATCTTGGTAGGGAAAATAATGAGGAAGTGTCACGCAGATGAAGTGTCGGCAACAGTTGTGTCATTAGCGGCCTAGTGCGTGGAGGGCGTACAATTTAACTAGGTGCGCTACCTCTATAGCGAGTTCCTCGTGAACTGCAGAGAAGCACAATACCAAAAGAAATACCTTCCATTATGCATGGCTATTGCTATCAATTGTACTGGTTGCATGGGATTTACCGAAGGACAGTCAATTTCCTCCAATTGCAGCAGATCTGCCAGAAGCAATGAAGTTCGCTTCACTCTGGGCCATAAAGGACCCCTAAAGGGTCAAGGATAGTAAGATATTTTGGGTCCTCATGGAATCAATCATCCATGTCGCAATCAACTGCAAGCCGTGGCTCTCACCGATTGTCTTTGAGCAGTTATCTGAATATGTGGAGTTTAAGGTGAACTTCCATTGCGTTTCCATCAGAGCACGGAAGGACCCCAAGAAAAAATGGTATGATCTTCCATACCTGGTGACAGATGATGCAATCTCCACATTCATTGAGAGTTGGCTAGTAGAATGGCACATAACCTCAGACTTATTAGCTCGGTCTAGTAAGTCTACTGCGAAGCGAAAGAAGGAAGAGGCCAGATTAAAGATGGAGCAGTTGGCTAAAAGACAGAAGAAGGAGGCCAAGGACAAAGCCAAAGTAGAGCACGCTACCAAAAAGAAGGCAGAAGGGGAGGAATAAGAGGAAGAGTGAAACTCTGACAAGAGTCAGAGGTCTCCTTCATCGTAGACAAAGGAGGAAGAGCAGCGATCAAAACAGGGAGGAGCAAACCCAGAGACTACTCCATTCCGGGTTAAGCGCATAAGGGAGCAAGAGAAAGTAGGGTTGCAGAAGAAACCCAAGGCTAGGAAATCATCCCTTGACCCAATCACCTTGATAGAGAGTGATTTGAATGACATCGGCGATATAGTGAGGGATGCAACCATGGAGATGTTGCAGCAGTTCGAGTAGCAATAAACACAGGCCTTGGTCGCCATTCAAATGAGTTTGAGTGAGCTGTAGATCCAAGCTTCACAAGTGTAGACCAGCGTGGGGCGAAGCAGCGCGGCATCAACTAGTTTGGTGCCTGGAACCTTAGAGGCCACAGAAATGGTTTGCATAATGGATCCCCATGCCATCGTGCCACTAAATGGAGCTTTGAACGCATAAGTAGAAGCTAATAGGGCCACTTTTAGTGCCCTCAAGAAGGTTGGGCTAAACTTGGCTGTGCTTCCAAGTGAAGCCCTTCACACCTTGCAAGATGGTGTGATCATGGAACTTCGAGCTTGGGAACAACATGCATTGAATGTTATCACTGAGCAGAAGGTGAACAATGCCCAAATGTTCATAGAAAAGACGTCCGTGATTGATCTTCTTAAGAAGACCACAGAGAAGAATGAGTGCACAACGGTTGTAGTAACTGAGGCATGTTGAACTATTCCAGAGCTGAATATCCCAGAAGATGCACCAGTTGACGCAAGAATCTGGAAGCTCACTAAAGGTGTGCACAACGCAAGGATGGAATTGGTTGAGGTTCAGTTTGAGTTGAACCTTAAGATCACGAAGCTTGAGTTGAGGGCCTAGCCTTTGACCCCACCAAAAGTTAGAGAGCAACGTGAGGCAATTGTCAAGGATGCAGCTGCCGCAGTAGAGGCCACAGTGAAGGAGTGCACTTCACTCTTCGAGCAGTTGCTCGAAATAGTTACTAGCCTGCAGGAAGATCCCAACGTACAATGGCTAGAAACAGAAGCAAGGGAATTGCAACAGAAATATGATGAGGTCAAAGCAACGGTGTGCACCGTCGCCATCATGCAGAGGCTGGCGAAGCTGTAAGAAGCAAATGCACTAAAGGAACAGGTGGATGCAACACAACACAAGGAGGAAGTACTAAAGGCCGGGTTGGGGCCTTGGCTAGATGAAGTTTATGTGCTCATAGCCTCCATTGAAGGAAAATTGGCTAGTCTACAGGCAATGTAGCAGAAAATATAGACAGATAGCATAGGACCAGTGACGGAGCAGCTGATCAAGCAGGCTAAGCAGGCGGTGACGCAGTGTACCACTGAGGTTGTAGTAGTGCAAGTAGAGATAGGAGGTCTTCGCAATAAGATATTCACACCAACAGAGTGACTCAAGGGTGAGTCACTAGATTTGTGTTGGGGGCCTATTGGGAACAGGTCCCCTAGGGCCAATTTTGGGTTTAAAAGCCCAATTTTTGGGGCTAAATGCCCAATTTTTGTATAAAGAATGTAAATTCTCCGCATTTTTTGGTCACGGAGTGCGAAGATGTGAAGAGTCATCAAGGGTTTTCTCCCTTAGTTTAGGTAATTTGCGTCGCCTTTATGAGATCCACCCTTGGTTCACGAACCATGGGAATGTATAAAAAGGAGAGTCTTAGAAGAGTCTAAGGGAGAATGGGGAGTTCTTATTAGTTTTTGGTAATTGATCAATGTAATGGGTCTGTGAGGGATAAGAGCAAAGATTCTTAGCATAGGAAATAAGCTTTGCAGCTGAGTGCACAGAGGCCTAGTGTAGAAGTCTGCAATAGAGTGCACAGAGGACTAGGTTAGAAGTTTGCAGCTAAGTGCGTGGACCCCTGTAGTTGTGTGCGTAGGGAAGTTAGAGTCTGTACTGAAGAACTGAAGCATCAATAAAGTGAATTGTTCTATAATTACCTGTGTATGATCCATTTTATCTTTGTTATAAATACTTGTGATTAGGTTATGTTGAATACTGGGCTTATGATTTAATGTTGTATTGATGTGTGAATCTATACGTGTTTCTTTGTTATATGAACGCAAGTAAGAATATTTGTTTACTCAAAGATAATCATAATGCAAGATAAAGTTATTCAACACTTAAGCTAATATGGGTAAAACATAAGTAAAGAGTAATTATAGAGGTGTGTAAGTGCCTAATCCGCCTGTCTAGGGTCCATGAAGGACAATCATAGACCTTTGAGGAGGTCTGAAGGATGAATAAGAGAAGTATATCGATAAGCCCTAAAAGACTCATCGACCTACGTGAAGGAAGGTTTAGGGTATTAAATGACATCACAACCATCTTAGGGTGCGGAAACTTGGTTCTTGCATCCCCCCATACTACTTCAGGTGACACTTCAGTCCGCACTCCACGAACTGATGCCGAAAGGGCCAGTAGTGTAGGAATTTTCTTGGCTAATTAATGTTGAACCTAGGTCAAGGCCCATCAAGCCAACATTCACATGCAATGCTAAAGAAATGAAAGGCCTTCTTCCTAGCATACCTGAACCAGAGCTTGTCAAGGTAATGGACTACACATCTGCCAAAGCTACTTGGGACAAGATGTGCATTTTCTATGAAGGAGACAACAACTTAAAGAAAGCTAAACTCCAAGGGTATACGATGCAATTTGAGTCTCTAAGTATGCATGTTGATGAAGATATTGAAAGTATTTTTTAAGGATTGATGAAGTTTTGAACACCATCATAGGGCTTGATGAGAAGCTAGATGAAGTTGTTATAGTCCAAAAAGTGTTAAAATATTTTCCTAAAAGGTTTAATCCTAAGGTGTCAGAAATTTAAGATATGTCTAATATGAATACTCATACTCTAGATAAACTACTTGATATACTTACTAACTATGAGATGAGGATTTCTAATTGCAATACTGTAACCAAAGAATTAGCCTTTAAAGTAGAAAAGAAGTGCAAAGAAGAGCATGATGACTCATGATGTGAATAAAATGAAGAAGAAGACAACTTTGTGAGGAAGTTTAAGTGAGGATCAAGAAACTATGAAGGTAAGATAACATTTAAGTATTTTAATTGTGGCAAATTTGGTCATTATGCATCAAAGTGTCCTGAAAAGAAGAAAGATTACGATCCTAAAGAAAGATTCAAAAAAGTTCAAAAGGAAAAAAAGAAGTCTAAGAAGAGGTGTTTGTATGTTCAAGACACTAGAAGGAAAATAGTTTCTAGTGGAGGTTTTTTCAAAATCCCCTATAAAAATAGCCCAAAAATATGTTTGTAGTGGAGGTCACCAGCAAAGGTGGGTAGTTGGATGTTTTAGTAGATGTTTTTTGGTCATTGCATCTATAATATACAAATGCACAAGTTTTTTTCTATCCATATAAGCAACAATCCCGCATAGAACATGGTGCATCAAGGAAAAAATATTTTTATCAAATAAAAAACATTGTGCGCTAAATAACACAACACATTGGTGCTTGAATAATCACTATCACCAAGGGAAAAAAAAAAAATTGTTGGTGGTATACACACCCAAAGCATCAGTTCTCTTCATGTAGTAAAACGTCGTGATACATACCAAGAAGGAGCACTACTATAGTTTCTAAATTTCAAAAAAATGTGGTGCATTTTTCCAATGACGCACAGGTGTTGTAAAAGTATTAAAACACCCCAGGGTATCTTCTAAAGAACACCGCTAGGAGGTTTTTAATTTTTTTTAAAAGAGCAGTATTATAATCAAGCAAAGCATCGATGTGGTACCTATATTAGAACACACCATTGTAGTTTTTTAATTGAAAAAAACATAGTGCTCTTTGATATCTTTTGCACTGATGCGATTATAGTAATGCATCAAAGGAGGGTTAAATAAAAAAGAAAACCTCCTGGCCATAAATTTCATTTTTACCAGCTATAGTGCTAGAGATCTTTAAACCACTAGTGCTACTTTTGCCTCATGCAAGCACCCTCATGTCAGTGCTTCTCTTTCTCGCCATACTTCTATACCATGATCACTGCCTGAATTTCCATTTTTTTCAAACCGTGGTAAAATTTGTTTTTCTCCATTACATGTCAACAATGCCTCCCCGACGAGAAAATGTCTAAGTAATGTATATGTTTCTCTCTAATTCAATTTGTTAGCAGGTTAGAATTGCAAATTAGCTTAAAATTTCCATTGTTTTTTAAAAAATTAAATCCCTGCATGGTGCGCTTGTTATGTTTAGTTCGCACTGATAGCAATGCACCTTGTAAAATTATAGGGTGCACCATACTTTGGTGGATGAACTTAATGCACCACAATTGTTGTGGTGTGTTTCATAAATGAAAACACACAAGGAAAGTTATAAATTGTATGTCGGTGCGTACAATTTTTAGGCTACGGTCGGTGTGTTTATATTTACCAAACACAACACAAAAACAATACTTAAAAATATAGCTATAGCTCGGTGCGTTTGATAACCTGAATGTTTTGTTTTGGTATGAAAAGGTTATATGTGTGCACTGGTGCATAAGTGCGACACACCACGATGAAAATTTAAATTTGTGAACCAATAGGAGTGCATCTTGCGTATGTGCGCATCGATGCTTGTGCGGTGGTTTTTGACAGTGCATCGGATCCGGTACATTACTGTGTTTTTAGTGCACCGATGATTTTTTTTAATTAAAAGTTATGTTTCCATATTTATAAATACTTTTCAATTAATTAATAAAAAAATGAATATTTTGGTATGAGGCTAATGTATTTTATATGTCAATCATGTAGCAGAGACATTAGCAAAGAAAGCAGCAGTAGAAGTAGGAGAAAATGGTGGAGCAAAACAATATGTGTAATGACCCTCCTCCCACATCTACCCAAGTAACTAGCCAGTCAGAGTAAACATGTGACAAGAAGTTATTATGATATGATTTGACTCCCTATGTGTCAGTTGAGGAAGTGTAACCGATGGAAAGACACCATACTAGACCTTTTGCACCTACTATAGGACTCTTAGAATGAATCATAGTCATTCCCCTTACCAGCCCTGGGTCTCATTGAGATTTTAGACCACTAAATCCCTAGATGCTCCCTTGAAATGGACAAGAGTGTGTCTAAAAACCTCTGAATGCACGCACAACATGGGTATGCATGCATCTAGGGACTTTTCTCCTCAAACATGTGCCTGTGACTTCAGGATTTGTGCCAATTTTCAACCCCAAAAACCCCTGTAGCTTTCAAAATCCATGAATTACATAATGAAAAGACTTACAAATCAAAAAATAACTCCAGGACTAGGCTTGACCATCCACAATCAGGACTGACATTATGTCAAACACTTGTCATCAATGCAATCTATAGGACATGAATACAAGGCAGAGCCTAAATGACTAATAACTCATATGAGACTTGAAAAGAAGGATCACCACCCTCTTCTTTTAATTGTTTTGACATCAATTAGGTCTTGCATCCATTATCTTTTCAGTTACAAGTAAATACATGAGATAACAACTTATAACTATAACAATGCTTATAACTAGCATTAAACCATGTATATAACAATGAGATAACAACTATTAAGGCCATACAGTAACAAGTACAAAAGCAAGAGAACTTACTTTTATTAATGATCAAATTCTCAAAATTAGCTCAAAATTCAAAGTTGTTGGATCAGTGTGGAACCTAAATGACCATGTAGTGCTTGTCATCCTGAATCAGGCACAATTCATTTCACACAAAATAGACATCGTATGCTCCCAAAATCATGTTTTGTTCGCTTTCTCAAATAAGCGAATTTTGCAAAATGTGATAGCCCAGTCAATAGTCCATATTGTTGACGTGGCATTGACTATGTATACTGACGTGGTAGGATTGACTGGTCAATGGGCCTTCAGCGAATCATGTAGTGCCAAGTGGCACATTCTCATTGGGTGCATTTGGCGGAATTTGATTGGTCAAAAGGTGGCCAACCACAGGTTGCCACGTGACCCAGCTAAGGGCCACCATGTGGCAGCTCGAGGGCCACCAAAATTTTTGTTAAGGGTCTGGGAAAAATTTATGAGGGTCAAACCTACGACCACCAAGCGACAAGCCAGAGTTCCTACCAACGCATTAACATGATAGTTCTTAACGTACAAAGGTTTCGACATATATTTAAATTCGAAGTTTGTGCCATTCCGAGGAAAGGGCTAGCCTGCGGGGGCCATCCCTTGGATGCAACACCCCATATGTCCACTAACAGAGCGGAGCAGGGGCCAGATCAGTGGGGACGGGCCGTTGGCTTTAGCCCTAAGCACACAACCCCCATATGGCCATAAAATTCAATTTAAGGCCTTATAGGCTATTTAACACATCCGACAATTTCGCCTAGAAATCAATGAAATCGGCACTCTGTTAGCACAATTTGGGGTGAAATTATAGGACGGTGCTGGATTTTGGGGAAATTGTGGTGAAATTAGCAGAAAGACTTGGGGAAGCCATAACTTCTTCAGTTTTTTACCAAATCGGGAGCAGAAAGAGGCTAGACGGGCATTTTTGGGCATTTTAGAGCTATTGGAATAGGTTTCAGAGCTACATGAGCATTGTAAACTGATGTATTCACACTTTTGAGCATAATAGAGAGGGTCAAGCCATTAGAAGCTGGACCAAGGAGACGTAGCCCAAGCAGGGTGAACTCCTTCATCATGTGCTATTGTGATATTGTTTTGGTGATGTTCATGTCTGTTATATGTTGTTGTTCAGTCATTTGTTTATGTTAATTTGTACATGTAATTTACATAAAAACACTCAAAAATTCATGTTTAAACTTGCAATTAACCTCATGAATACTTAAGAACTAACATATTCTGAAAAGGAATTTAGTACAAAAAAACTATTTTTCCCATTCAAATCAAATTTGGTATCAGAGCACTTGGTTTTCTTTGTGCAAGAAGGATTTAACCATTTACAAATGAATTTCATGCTTACAAGGTTGAAGCTCAAGAGAGGAGAAGGGAAGTTGGTTGAAAGTCCCAAAGTTGGGTCAAGTAGAAGGAGTGCAAGGTTGCCACAATCTCCACCACCAGTTCTTCCTCAAGTTGCAGTTGAAGCTTCAGTGAGCATGTCACATGAAGGAGATCCTAAAAATATGACAGAGGATGAGAAGTTCTTTACGAAGGTTTTCTTTGACATGATAGAGATGGTGAAATTCCTTTATGAAGAGAGGAATACCAGACTGCGGGGTGAAAGCTTCAAGCCTCCAAAAGGAGAAGGTTCTTCAAGAGGAGTAGGTAATGGAAATGGAGATAAACCTCCACCCGTTCCACCATCTTCTTCATCTTCATCTTCACACACATCTTCATCCTTTTCCACTAATACAACCCTTACTCATACTCATCAACATACCTCAAAAGGAACTGAAAAAACACCCATGTTAAAACTTGATGTTAAATTTGAATTGCCCATATATAATGGTGAAGTGAATGCAAAGAAACTTGAAAATTGGGTTCATCAATTGGAGGTCTATTATAGAATTCAAAACCTTCAAGATGATGACATAAAAATTCATCTAGCTTCCTTGAGGCTAGAGGGTGCAACACTAGTATGGTGGGAATCAAAGACATGAGAAGAGATAAAAAAACATAGTAAGATCTCAATTTATTGGTTTGATTTCATTGCTACAATTAAAAGACAATTTTACCCTCTAGCATATATGCATAAATCCATCATGAATTAGCAGAAATTTAGACAACTTAAAGGTCAAAATATACAAGATTACACCCAATAATTTAGAAGAAGGTCTCTAATGTTAGGTGTAGATTTGCAATCACAAGACACATTGCTAAAGTATATAGGGGGTTTACACATTTACCTTAGGCATGTTATCCTTATGTTTAATCCCAATAATCTAGATGAGGTGTGTGTGCAAGACACTCATATTGAGGCAAGAGGGAAAAATACTCCAAAAGAGGTAGTAAAAATCCATTTAAGGGTAAATAAAAAGAAAAGGGTTTCAAAGGAAAGAAAAATGCATCCATTAAGAAGGAATGAGAGAAAACAATATGTAAACATTGTTCCAAAGAGGGTCACGATGAATCTCATTATTGGAAGCTTCATCCTGAGATGAGACCTAGGAAACTCAACAAAAAAGGAAAAGAAAATACAACTGGAATCATTCAAGAGGATTTGGAATTCGATTCAAGTGATGAAACTAAAATTAAATCCATGGGTATAAAAGGAAAAGAATCCATTTCTAGCACTAGTATATCAAATTTTCACACTAGCACTCCAAATTAAGAAGCAAGGATTTAATTATTTCATGTTAGGGTAATCTCAAAACATACAAAAATCGACACACTATTTGATAGTGGGTCTCAAGCCAAATTTATATTTGAAGACTTAGTTAAGAAACTTAATCTTGAAACCATTGTACATCCCAAGACATATCCATTGGGTTGGATATGAAAGAACACAAACTTACAAGTTACAAGAAAATGTATTCTTCGTTTTGTGATCACTGCAAACTTCATTGACGAAGTTGAATTAGATGTTGTACCGCTTGATATTTCAGGAATTGTTTTATGTATTCCCTACCTCTACGATAGAAAAGAAAAATTTTATTGTCATGAAAACAAGTACCACTTATTCAAATATGGTGTGGAGTATATTTTGAGAGTTCATCACAAGAAACTAGATCTTTCATTAGTTAATGTAGGGAAAATGAAAAGACTAGTGAATTCAAGCAAGAATTTAGTGCTTCTTATGATCAAACCCAATATTGAAGTTGATTATGAAGTGTTTGATGGTTGTAATTCAAAATTGAAAACTGATTTGGTTGATTAGTTAACCATGATGATGAGGTGTTTCATAAAGCAAATGGATTTCCTCCCAAGAGGAGAATCCAACATGAAATAACATTGCAGCAAGTGTCTTCTTCCTAACATTGACATGCATCGGATGTCAAGAAGGGAAAGTGTATAAATAAAAAATAAAATCCAAGGGTTGTTGAACAAAAGGATCATCTGACCATCTCCTTCACCATGTGGTTCACCTATTGTTTTGGTGTCCAATAATAATGGAAATCATTTCACTAAATGGGACTCAAGGAGTGGCTATCATCAAAGTACAATAGTTGAAGAAGACATATGGAAGACAACATTCAAAACCAAGCAAGGTTTGTTTGAATGGCTTGTTATGCCTTTTGGTCTTTTCCATGCTCCTTCTGCTTTCATGCATATGAAGAAAGATGTATTGAAGCCATTTCTAGACATGATAGTCTACCTGGATGGAATTTTCATTTTCAGAAAATTTCATTATGAACATGTCATGTATGAGAGAAAAGTACTTGATGTCATAAGTCAAGAACCTTCGTTATTGAAAATGTCAAAGTATGAGTTAGGTAAACCTTCTTTGATGTACTAGGGCTATAATATTGGGGAAGGTGAGATGAAGTTAGACCTCTCCAAGATTGATGCCATTATGGATTGGTCAATGCTCAAGATAGTTATATGGATAAGAGGTTTTTCAGGAGCAACCCAATGTTGGAGGAAAATTTTGGTTAATTTTTCTTCTATTGTAACTCCTTTGTATTCATTGGAAGTTGTGCAAAATTTCTTCCAGTGGGGAGGCAAAAAACAAGAGGCATTTGATACTTTGAGACAAAATATCAGTTCAACCCTTATACTTGCCCTTCTAGACTTGAGAAAGTCATTTGAGTTTCAAGTTGATGTATGCAACTATACCATGGGCACAATGTTTATGCAACATGGTAAGACCATTTCCATTAGGGGAATTTTGAGGTCTAAAAAGGGCCTCCTAAGGAAATTATAAAATAATATTACATTACATCATCAAACTTTAGAGGGAAAAAAGAAAAAACTATTTTTTCAACTCGTAGTTTGAAGTTATATCCGTATGGGTTTACTCAAATTTCGAGTAGAAACACTAGTTGGATGCATAATTTGATTCCTCATCCAAGGATTACCCATGTTTCATACTTTCGATGGACCTTGCTACACAAAAAACGGGAGATACATGAAAAACATGATTGCATTCACGTTTTTTCATGTATTTCTCATTTCCATGTAGTAGAATCAATATAAAGTATGCAACATGGGTACTTCTTGGATGAGGAATTAAATTTTGCATCCAAAGAGTACTCTGACTCGATAATTGAGTAAAACCTTAGGGAGACAAGTTGAAAATATGGGGTTGAAAAAGTAGTTTATTATTTTATTATTTTTTAATCTTTTTACTTTTTTACTCCAAAAGGGGTGAATCATTCCCCATGGTTGACATCATCATCTTGAATCCTATTCGTTATTGTAAGTTTAATTTGGTTGTACATTTTTCTTAGGAGGCCCATTTTACACCTCAAAAGTCCCCTAATGATTTCATTCAGAAATTTTCAATGGTGCAATGATTAAGTTGCAGCGACAAAGGCACTTTCATTGGATGGGTTTTCTTCTACTATTCCACTTTGTCAAAAGGAAGAATAAAGGTATAAGAGAAAAGTTTGTTTGATATGCTTTCTAGGCCTATTTTTTGTGTAAATACTTTCCTCAAGCATCATTTTGTTTCGCATGAAATTTATGATCAGCAAAATACATACTTTCAAGATGTACATTCAAGCTTGAGTTAAAGGAATCAAGTAGAGGAATTTGTTTACCATTTGCATCATAATCTGTTGTATCAAATTGGTAAGAAGTATGTTTCTATTGATGGTAACATGGACAAAGCCAAGGAGTTCATTGAACGACTCCAAATGGCATATCAAATAGTGCAAGATCAACTTGAAAAGAGCAAAGGAAAGCATGAAACAAGGTACGATAAGCATTGTGTAGATCACAAGTTCCAAGTCGGTGATGAAGTTTGGCTTCACAATAGCAAAGAGAGGCTCTAAGGAGAAGGTAAAAAGTTGAAACGAAATAGATATGGTCCATTCAAAATTATGGAAAAGATTGGTGACAATGCCTTCAGGTTGGATTTGCCTTCATATATGCAAATTTATGAGCCTCCTTTGGTTGAAGATCAAGAATAAAATGTCCAAATTCCTTCCATTGAGGATTTTTCTCCTCAATACCTTGATGAACTATAGCAAGACAACATTATTGATAGAAGAACAAGGTCATCAAAACAAGGGAATGTGGATTTCTTTGTGTGGGGTTCAAAGGAAAAAATCCTTCCAAGGCCAAACGGATTGAGATTAGAAAGGTGAGGGAACTTTACCCTCACCTATTGGACAACTAAAAGTGATATTTTGGGGTCCAAAAGGCTTCCAGTGGGGAGGAATTATTAAGTGCTCAAAAATTAGCTCAAAATTCAAAATTGTGGGATCGTTGTGGAACCCGAATGACCACGTAGTGCTTGTCATCATGAATCTGATTCAACTATTTTTGCACAAAACATGCATCATATGCTCCCAGAATCATGTTTTGTTCACTTTCCCAAACAAGAAAATTTTGTAAAACGTGAGAACCCAATCAATAGTCTATATTGCTGACGTGGCACTGATCATGTATGCTGACATGGTAGGGTTGATTGGTCAATGGGCCTTTAGCGAATCATGTAGTGCCAAGTGGCATGATCTCATTGGGTGCATTTGGTGAAATTGGATTGGTCAGAAGGTGGCCAACCACAGGTTGCCACGTGGCCCATCTAGGGCCTACCAATGGTAGAATGAGGGCCACCAAAATTTTGGTTATGGTTCAGAAAACAACAGCGGGATTCAAACCCGCGACCACCAAGCAACAAGCCAGAGTTCCTACCAACGTGCCAACACGAAAGTTCTTAACATATAGAGGTTTTGGCGTATATTTAAATTCGAAGTCTATGCCATTTCAAGGAAATGGCCAACCCGCGGGGGCTAGCCCTTGGACGCACCACCCCATATGTCCACTAGCGGAGTGGAGTGGGGGCCCGGTTGGCGGGGGCAGGAAGATGGCCTTAGCCTTGAGAATGTGGCCCCCATATGGCCATAAAATTCAAATTGAATGCCTTATAGGCTATTTAACACATCTAGCAATTTCACCTAGAAATCAGTGAAATTGGCATTCCGTTAGCATAATTTGGGCCAAATTTGTAGGATGGTGCCAAATTTTGGCGAAATTGTAGTGCAATTAGCAAAAAGACTTGGGGAAGCCATAACTTCTTCATTTTTTTACCAAATTAGGAGCAGAAAGAGGCTAGACATACATTTTTGGGCATTATGGAGCTATTGGAATGGGTTTTAGAGCTATCTAAGCATTGTAAATTGATGTATTCACACTTTTGAGCATAATAGAGAGGGTTAAGCCATTGGAAGTTGGGCTAAGGAGATGTGCCCCAGGTGAGGTTAAGTCCTTCATCATGTGCTATTGAGATATTGTTTTAGTGATTCTCATGTCTATTATATTTTGTTGTTCAGTCATTTGTTATGTTAATTGTACATGAAATTTACATAAAAACACTCAAAAACTCATGTTTAAACTTGCAATTAACCTCATGAATCCTTAAGAACTTTTAACATATTCTAAAAGGAATTTAGTACAGCAAAACTAATTTTCCCATTCAGACCAATTAAACATAGGAAAAGCTAACCAGGTTCAGGACTTCCATGTACCACTCGACTGTAGACATGGTTGAACCCAATCTTTCTTTCATCCAATCACCCTCGTGCCATATTCCAAGCATGAATGTGGTATCTCATGGATAAACCATTCCAAAAAAAACTGAGGGAATCCATAGGTTAAACCACCTCCACCCTCACCAAATCGTGATCTCACCAAAACTGGCATTGAGATCACAAAACCAAACCGAGCTAGGAATTCCTCCAGACTTCATCACTATCCTTGAGGAATGTTTCGTCTCCATATCTCTTAGGATTTATCGCAATCCACAATGGATCACTAGGACCTAAACCAAGACATTGGTCTCTCAAGCTTTATTGCAATACACACCTAATCACTAGGCTCTAAACCAAGACTCAACCCTCAAGCTTTACTGTGTATCCCACCAAAACCGGTCAAGGGATTCCTAGGCCTTTGGGAATTTTGGACCACCTCCGCCTCAGATTCCAAAACCATCCGAAAATTCAAAAGATCAAAATAAAGAAAAAAATCCCATCACACTATGGATATCTTGAAAAAGGAAAGGCAAGGCTGAAAACCACTATCATAACCCGTCAAAACCATGCCACCGATAGTAACGGAACCATATACCAACATGCAAATCCATGCATGTCAAAACTAGCTAGGAAATCACACATGCAATATGTTATTTGTGAGTATTCCTATTGAAGCTACTTGATCCTGCTCTTCCTAACTTGATCTTTGCTTTCCTTCCCTTTCCTTGTCTTTCCTTTGCGTGATTTTCCCTTCCTTGCTCCAAAGCTAGAATGCTCCAAGAAAAATCTAAGTGTCCAAGAGTGTGAAAGAGCAAGAGAATAATGAGAGAGATCCAAAAATAAACTGACAAAAGGTTAAAAATTGATCCTTAGAAGACTTTTTATCAATGAGGCCTATATTTTCTTCATTTTCCATTATTTTCCTTCAATTTCCTCCTCACATGCAACATGTGACCTTTCACCTTCCTTTTCTCCTATTTTGCTTTATTTTCATAAATAAATGTGCCAAAAATACATTTCTTCCTTTTTAATGCCTTATCCATTGCTTTTTCCAATTTCCCTTAGCCATAAACACGTCCACTGATGCCCACTAGGATATACTTTCCCAACATTCAACTTGGAATATGTGTCTCGTAACCATGGTCTTATTTTCCCTTTATTAACTTTTATTACATGAACTTTTAACTAGGGGTTGTTACAATATGGTCTGACCATGGGAGGCTAGGGAGAGGGAGATGGATTTATACCCTCGCCCTATTGATGCAGCAACCCTAACACTCTTAAGGAATGTAGGCCTTCTCAATTACTATGAGGAAGTGACATTCCTGAAGGTGCACCATGTTAGTCCTTACAATCTCCTAGGCTGAAAAGGAAATCGAGAAGGGTAACCTCAAACCACTTTAGCTCAGTAGCTAGCCCTATTGAGCATGAGAGGGATCTCTCTAAGTCCCTGGTCAGTGATATGACTTTAAAGAAAATTAATTTTAGGCTAGATATGTGTATTATTTTGTTTGTTTGTGAAAATTTGGTTTTAGGGTTTGTTGAACTTAGCGTTTGGAGCCACAAGTAGGTCTAGGCTATGGGAATGCAAGAGAAAATGTAAGGAGCTAGATATCAGAAGCCATGGTGTAATTTTGAGTATTTTTTAGTGCAGTATAGAGGATATAGTGTGGAAGAAACTAGTGAGCATAAATAAACATGATTTCATTAGCTTAGGAAGACAAAACACATAACTATGAAACTAGATAACAGAGCTTGAAAAACAAGAATTCTTAGTATTTTATCACAAGGAATTCATAGAAAGAACAGATATAATGAATATAAATATGCTTATACCATGAGAAAATAAAAATAATGAAGTACAAGCACCATGAACTCACTGGGCTAGAGTTCCTTGAAAATAGCTGCAACCTGTCTCTGTATTAGCTAAAAGATTACATGCAAGCCTCCTTCACAAAAAGTTCAACCCTCTTCTCCTAAAGTGAAATGATACATATAGACTCTCCTAGACCACTTTCCCACCTTCAGGAATTTAATTCCTTGGTGGATGAACTGACTCCAAGATTCTCTCAATGAATAGGTGAGAGTGAGAAGGTGAAACTCAAACACTACATGAAGAGTTTGTTTAGGAGTTTCATTTTTTTATGAGGCCTAATAAACATAAAAAACTATCTATGATGTACATTTATTCATGCCTACATCACCTATCCTCGTAACTAGTGCCATTACATAGAGAATCTTGACTTTGACTAAGTCAAACTAGAAACTAGAAATTTACACAGTGAATTTTACAATTTGAAACACAGAAAATTGCAAAAGCATAGCTCCGAATTTGAGCTGATTTATAGGTGTCTTCCCGGGGTCAAAATGCACATCTGAGAGAATGGTCAACTAGCCCTTCCAGTCTAGTTTCCAGAACATTCTGAATTTCTGAATTTGGAGCATGGGAATATCTTCAAACATCCATTCTCCCAGGGTCATTCCATAAGCACAATGCCTGTCAGAAAATGGTCCAGAATGCTATTTTTTGCCACTTTTTTGCATTTTTCTCCAAAACTAAGCCACCTCTACAAAATCTAGGAAAATGGGTTTTTAGAGGATGGTAAGAAATTTCCAAAAATGTATACCTTTCCTCAAATGGAGGCCTGAGGAAAAAGCGCAACACCAAGGTGTTATGCTTCTAGAGCAGTTGAATTTCTGAACTTAGACCAAAAATTCTCAAAAAACTCAAAATGCTCAAAATTTGCTCAAAATTGGAGGGAAGGTGTAAAAATAGGTTTTTATAGCTTCATGGATGCTTCAGAAATAATCTCCAAGTTTCCCTCATCCTTTTGGTCTTTTTTGGCCTCCTTGAGCTTGTTTTCAAGTTGTTTTACCTTGACATTGGCAATCATGTTTTGAGCTTGGTAGTGGTGCACCATGTGTCTGAGCAACTGATTGTCTCTATTTTCGTTCTCAAGGAGCTTCTCCAAGTGTTAATTCACCCTATTTATCCAATATTCCTTATCTTGATGAACCTCTAGGGCGATCCTATCTTCTAGGTCAAGGTCCTCATTCAGTAGAATTTGTTCATGTTCCTCTTATAAAGCTTTCTTGAGGCCTGTTTTCCTTGGTCTTTTCCTTTTTCCTCTCACCTCTGATGCTCCAGGATCACTTGATTTCATGATCTCCTTACCTTTGTCGACTTGGTGCATTAACTTCGATTTTTCCTTTTCTAGGATCATCTCCTTTTCTTTGAGTTGACTATTTTCCTGTTCAAGGAATGATATAACATACTTCACCCTTTCCAAATTGATTGCTATCTCCTTGATTTATTAGTCCTTATCCACAATAGTTTGTCTAATGTTGGTGGTCTGATCCTCAGTCTCTAGATCAATTAGTTCAAAATCATGCTCAATTGTGTCTTTATCTTTTGTTGTTGATTCCTGCTTTGTCGATGAAGAAGGCTTGGCCCCTTTCTCTCTGTGAGAAGAAAACATAACCCTTTGCCGCTTCTTATATGCTTTAGTCACCTTAGGTTTGGATAGTTGAGTCTTCTCCATTGTTTTGCTAGATGACCCCACCTCTATTTGTTTTTTTGGTGCACTAGGAGGCTGAGATATTGCATTCTTCTCATGCCATTCCAAGGCTACTTTCAAAAAGGCTACCCAAGCCATACCTCTCTCTGATAGCTGGTGAAGGACAATGGTTTTGATGAGACTGTGATGGAACAAGCTTGGGGAGTGCTCTTTGTGTTGGCATTATGATTCTAGTATGACTCTATGATACAGATGTTGTACTTGATGGCAACACCCTCAAGTGGCAATGCACTGATCAGGCTCTCAAAATGTTGGAAATTAAGAAGTACGCAAGAGAATAGTTCAAAAGGTGCGTACCTGCAAGAACGCCATGAAGGGACTGCGGCCACTCACGCAGGTCACCCGTTCAGAAGGTGTGTACCCCCAATTCACTTACTTCAAGGTAGAGAAGCGCGCTCACGTGGGGTTTTCTTATATTTGGCCCGTGGTATTTAGCCCGTCGTTCTTGATTCTATGGTTTTTCCCCATGGTATTTCTTTATATTTTTGGGCCCCTTGTATTGGTTATCTATGGTACTGATCCATGATTTTCGGAAAATCTTTCCTATATAAAGCAAAGGAGATCACTTGGCTATGTATCTTTCGAAAATTGAATATCTTAAGATCTGATATATTGGGTTATTTTTTAAAAGCTTGATCTATATAAAAGTGAATTTGAAAGCGAATCTATGAAGGGTGATCTCTCGAGCGCATGATTAGATCTGAGCATCTGACTATCGGTGGCACACTGGGGGACTGCCATTTTGGCCCTAATCAAAGGTACGCAGGTGATTAATGGTGCAAGTGCGTGGGTATGCAGAGAAGAAGAAGGAGAAGTGCGTGGGTACGCAGAGCAGAAGAAGGCGCAGTGCGTGGGTATGCAGCGCGACAGAGGTTCAGGTGCATAGGCACAGGGAAAGTACGCAGCGTTTCAGAAGCCGCAGGTGCGTAGGTACGCAGAGCGATAGCATCTGTGGGTGCGTGGCTACAGTAGCAGTACGCGGCACGATAGTATCTGTGGGTGTGTGCCTACAGTAATAGTACACAGTGTGATTGAAGAAATAGTGCGTGGGTATGCGGTGCGGCAGAAGGGTCTCTGTGGGTATACGCAGGGGAGCAGAAGGTGAAGTGCGTACGCACGCAGATCAGAGAAAGAAAAGTTGCGTATCTGTCTTAAGACCTTTTGTTGGCTAAATTTTTTTTTCTGTTGATAAGGTGTTCTGGGTTTAGTTTACTGTTACTATTGATCTGGTTATTGCAGTTGACTGGGTGATTTACTTGTACTTGATGATCTTTTGATGTTTATGGATCCAGTTTGAAAATTTATGAAAAGTGGTCCTTGAAAGAAAAGAAGTAGAGGGTTGTAGCTCCCTTCCAAGAGTGACTCGAAAACGAGAGAGAGTTGTAGCTCTCTGCAGGTTGCAGCCTGCGTACTGGTAAAGGACTGCACCAGTACAAAACCTTTGTAAAAGAAGTTTCTAATTTGAAAGAAGATAGAGA
>APFE030878747.1:78601-110733 GCA_000404065.3 Pinus taeda
TCTATACATGGTATACACGTACATTTGTTGGTTTATGGATTGGTTGCAGATCGATGGCACAGGTGCAGGGGGAGCACATATAATGCATTGTTGGCATTATGGGAGCATAGAAGGAGAACATGGATGTTGATCTAAACATGGTTGCAATATGTCTCTATCTCTTTCATGGTCGTTTATGGTGTTTGGTGGATTATGGTTCTTCTTTGCATATCTGGTTCATATTCAGGGGGAGCATGTTCTTAGGGGGAGCATAACCCTTTGCCCTTCATGACAAAGGGGGAGAATGATGCTGAAGGCTTTGAGGTTGCCATCAATTCCAAAGGGGGAGATTGTTGGCATTATGATTCTGGTATGACTCTATGATACAGATGTTGTACTTGATGGCAACACCCTCAAGTGGCAATGTAGTGATCAGGCTCTCAAAATGTTGGAAAATAAGAAGTACGCAGGAGAATAGTTCAAAAGGTGCGTACCCGCAAGAACGTCGTGAAGGGACTGCGGCCGCTCACACAGGTCACCCGTTCAGAAGGTGCGTCGTACCCCCAGTTCACTTACTTCAAGGCAGAGAAGCGCACTCACGTGGGGTTTTCTTATATTTGGCCCGTGGTATTTAGCCCATTGTTCTTGATTCTATGGTTTTGCCCCATGGTATTGCTTTATATTTTTGAGCCCCTTGTATTGGTTATCTATGGTATTGATCCATGATTTTAGGAAGAGCTTGCCTATATAAAGCAAAGGAGATCACTTGGCTATGTACCTTTCGAAAATTGAATATCTTAAGATATGATATATTGGGTTATTTTTTAAAAGCTCGATCTATATAAAAGTGAAGTTGAAAGCAAATCTATGAAGGGTGATCTCTCGAGCGCATGATTAGATCTAAGCATCTGACTATCGGTGGCACACTGTGGGATTGCCATTTCAGCCCTAATCAGAGGTTCACAGGTGATTAATGGTGCAAGTGTGTGGGTACACAGAGAAGGAGAAGGAGAAGTGTGTGGGTACGCAGAGCAGAAGAAGGCGCAGTGCGTGGGTACGTAGCGCGACAGAGGCTCAGGTGCATAGGCATAGGGAAAGTACACAGCACTTCAGAAGCTGCAGGTGCGTAGGTACGCAGCGCGATAGCATCTGTGGGTGCGTGGCTACAGTAGCAGTACGGGGCACGATAGTATCTGTGGGTGCGTGCCTACAGTAACAGTACGCAGCATGATTGAAGAAACAGTGCATGGGTACGCGGTGCGGCAGAAGGGTCTCTGCGGGTATACGCAGGGGAGCAGAAGGTGAAGTGCGTATGCACGCAGATCAGAGAAAGAAAAACTGCATATCTGTCTTAAGACCTTTTGTTGGCTGAATTTTTTTTTTTTCTGTTGATAAGGTGTTCTGGGTTTAGTTTACTGTTACTATTGATCTAGTTATTGCAGTTGACTGGGTGATTTACTTGTACTTGATGATCTTTTGATGTTTATGGATCCAGTTTGAAAGTGGTCCTTGAAAGAAAAGAAGTAGGGGGTTGTAGCTCCCTTCCAGGAGAGACTGGAAAACGAGAGAGAGTTGTAGCTCTCTACAAGTTGCAGCCTGCGTACTGGTAAAGGACTGCACCAGTACAAACCTTTGTAAAGAAGTTTCTAATTTGAAAGAAGATAGAGACATATTGCAGCAGGTGGTTTTCACCCACATTGGGTTTCCACCTTACATATGGTTTTCTTTGGTGTGACTATCTGTTTTCTTTGTTCATGCTCATTATTTTATGGTACTGACATGCAAAAATAATTCAAAGTGTAAATAAGGAAGACTTATTAAAAGAACTTAGTAATACTGATTCACCCCTCCTCTCAGTATTATTTCCAACACTTTGTCCTTTAATTTATTTTTTCATACATTTTGGAAATGCTCCTAAATAGATAATTACACATGTTGAGTGGCTTTTGAGAGGTGAAATGCATCATGAGGCAAATATGATAGGCATAAAACCTGGAGAATCTACCTTCACAAGTGGCAAACCTCATGACAGTTTTCATTAAAGAGGCATATTTCTCCAATAAATATCTGAAAGGCAAGAGGTGAGTCTATGTATCTCTATATGGCGTCTTCAAGAAAGGCTTGTAGTTTTCAAGATCTAGGTTCATTCCTTTGAACCAATATTCACCATTGTCTGGTAACCCAGTTTCTATTGAGATGGAGGCCACTGAGAAACTGAACTCAATACTAGTAATGACAATAGTTTCTCCTTTCAATTGTGTTGCTACCCAATCTGTTAGTTGCTCATGAAATCCTGCCTCGCTCACCCTTTTGCAAAATTCCATGCAATGGACATCGTCGAAGTATTGTTTGATGAAAGGATAGGAGTTAATTGTGTTGCAGTCTAATGGTTCATATCTAAGGATCCTTCCTCCTTTATGTTGTCTCTTTCTTTCTAGCGAATATTCTGCCTCCATGATGACACAAAGCCCTAGCAGTAGGAAGTGAAAATAAGATGTGAGGTGCGAAAGGAAATGAAGTGATATGTAGGTGATTTTTGACAAAATGATGGGAAGGGTCTTAGGAAAGGTGAGATGACTTTGAAAGCTGATGAAAGATGGTTTGCTTGTAGGTGGGAACAACAAGGTTTATGATGAGAATTGCTCAAAAACCTCTAGGAATGAGGTAGGGTTTTACTTTTTGAGTGTTTAAACTTTGTTTTGAGGTGGGTAAAATGGTCAAAATTGGCTCATTAAACATGTATGCAGGTGTAGGATATCATTTTACATGTTTTTGAAATTAAAATAATGATGCCCATTTTCACCCTAACATTTCCCATGCAAATTTTGCTACAAAACCTAACTTGAAGAATTATTGATATGAGATGAAATTGGGAAAGCAAAAGATGGAGGATGATGGTGTACTTACTTGTTCCTTATCTTATAGGTGAGTAAAACCAAGCTTGCGAGTGAAAATTTGAAGTTTGGGAGAGTTTTGATGAATTTCGGGGCACTCTATCCTACGCACAGCACAGTGTTCCTACGTGCAGCGCCAAAGCATAGCCCAGTTATTCTATGCGCAACACCTATGTCCTAAGCACAACGTAGTGCTTCTACGCACAATGGCTGCAAATTTTTGCTAATTTTTCCTAGGAAAACAACTTTTTTGCTTTTTTGGGCGAGATAGCTTGATGATAAAGAGTGAATAGGATGTGAATGAATGAGTTATGGGGCTTTTGAGTTTATATAGGGAAAGTTTCCTCACTTTTTCAAAAAGAAATGGAACCCACCCTCCTTTAGAAACTGATTTTCACTTTATGAAAATAGAGTTACCTTTACCATTGCAAACCTGAGATGTACTTTGCTTTCCTCAGTGTTGGAGCCTCTTTTTCTGGAACCTTTCATAACATGAGAGTATGACGAGTGTGTGAAAAATCAAGATCAATTCTCCAAAATTTGCTTTGTCATGTTTTACTCACTGCTAGTTTTATTCATGAAAATGATGGATCTTGGAAACCCTAGCGACCTAATGGATGACCTGAGACCTAAATGGAATGATGATGATGACTGACCCATTTTATTGTGATACCTTCATAAGGTGTGATAGGCAACTAGCATGAGTGAATTTCCAAACAATGACTTCATCTTTAGACTGACCAATCAATTACCAAATTTGTTGTGTAAACCTAGTAACATAAAAATTTGATTTAGAAAGCCTAGAAAAACATAGTAAAAGCATTTTTGATCCGGGGGATAGGCTAACAAGACTAACACTAACATTGAACCAGCTGGGGATGGAAGCTCCTTGGAGGTATCAAGAACACCGTAGATCAAGTAGCCTTATTCATTGGGCAATAGAGTCAACATGCATAAAAATTGAATTTTGACTTAAGACTGACTGGCCTTTTGACATGACAAAAAAACTGAATAAAAAGAATGAAAATAGTACTGGCTTAAAGAGACTTAGGGCCTTCACTTTGTGCTTCAAACTCTTATGACAACTATCTAAAATGTTAGAAGTAAAATACACAACTGTATGTATAATGATGATGACTTTTCAGGATCTTTTAGACATAGTAGTGCTTGAGAAGCCTACCATTGGTTGCCCCTCTTGAATAATCTCTTCCATCAATTTCTTCCAACAAGAAAGAATTCTTTCCTCTGAAGGAAGAAATTTTGTAAGGTCCCTTCCATAAGTTTTCAAACTTACCATGTTTTCCTTTGTCTTCATTTCTAGCATCCCACCAAAGGTCAACATCTCCCAGATTGAAATTGTCTTCCTTGGTTTTGTGGTCATAAATCTTTTTAATCTTTTCCTAGAGTTTGGAAGTGTTCTGAAAAAACTTCTTCTCTTGTCTGTTGTAAATGAATCATCTGATTTATTCTCCTTTGTATGTCATTAGATTCACTATCCAATTCCTGTAGGAGTTTCATTACTGCGACAACAAGAGATGAAGGAAATACTATATCAACTCCATATAGCAGCTGAAAAGGAGACATACTTATTGATTTTTTGGTGTTGATCTTGTCCGCCCATAAGGCCTTGATGACTTTTTTATGCCAATTCTTTTTGTTTGCATCTAGACATTTTTGATGATGTTAAACAAAGATTTATTGGAAGATTCAGCAAGACCATTCCCTTGTGGATGATAAGCAGTAGAATGTCCTAGCACAATATGATATTTGGCACAGAAGTCCACCATTATTTTTTATTTGAAAGCAACAGCATTGTCTATAATTATTTTCTATGGGAACCCAAATCTAGACAAAATATTAGACTCCAAGAATTGAATGATGATAGAATTAGTAGCTTTCCTAGTAGGGATAGCTTCAATCCACTTTGTAAAGTAGTCGGTGGCTGTTAATATCCATTTATGTTGTGTTCAAGATGAAGGATGTATTTCGCCAATGAAATCAAGACCCCATTGCTGGAAAGGAGCTAAAATCAAAACTTGTTGTAGTGGTAATGGCAAAAGTTTCCTCTTTCCTTGAAAATTTTGACATTCATGGTAGTTCATGATTGTTTTGTATGCGTTGGAAAAGACAATGGGACAATAGAAGCTAGTGCTTAGGATCTTGTCTGTTGTAGTTTTCCAAAAGTGATGACCACCACAATCTCCTTTATGAAAATCCTTCATTATATCTTTAGCTTTATTTTCTACCAAACAATTCAGAAACACACCTCCAGGATCTTTCCAAAATAAAACACCATCCAGAATACAATATTTTGAATTTTTGAGTTTTAGTAATCTAGCTTTACCTTTGGAGACTTTCGGAGGGGGTTTCAAGTGCTACAAGACATAGACAATGTTGGAATACCAAGGTGAGGACATGAACATGCCACATACCTATAGGAAAGGGTCATCTTCTTCTTGTTCTTTTGATAGTGTAGCAATCAAATTGATCTCCAGTGCATGTAGATTTGATTCCACCATGATTTTGGCTAACCCTTGTCCTTTGATGAGCCTTGTAGGTTTTATTTCCAAGTCATACTCCAACATGGTTGCAATCCACTTTCCTCTTCTGCCTTCAGGATCTGTTTGCACGAGAATTTATTTCACTTCTGCAGTAGGGACATAAGTAATGGTATGAGAATGTAGAATATAAACTCATAAATCCTTGAGGGCTTTTACCAACACCAATGTCTGCTTCTCAATGATATTGTATCATAATGCTTCATATCTTATAGTGTGACTAAATAATGCTATAGGCTTCTCATTTTTCTTATCTTTTTTCTGCATTAGGACTGTTGCTAATGTATGCTCAGAAGCAAAAGAAAAGATGATGAAATCTGAAGTATAATCAGGGCTAATCAAAATAGGAGCAGTAGATAATGCAAAATTTACTGCATGAAATGATTTCTTAGCCTCCAAAGACCACTTTACCTTGTTGTCCTTCTTCAACATATTTGTCATTTCTTTCAAGTTCTCAGCTAGATTAGGAATAAATCTCCTCAAAAAATTAATTTTCCCATTGAACGACTAAATCTATTTCTTGTTCCTAGGGAAGTCTATTCGTTGAATGGCCTCCACTCTTGCAGGATCAATGCAGATGCCATCTTTAGAGATGATGTGTCCTACTAGCTTACCTTCTTCCATGGCAAACAAGCTCTTCTTTGGGTTAAGTGAGATATCATTTTTTCTGCATTTCTAAAAAACAATCCTTAAGTGATGCAAGTGATCTTCATCAGATTTTGAAAATATTGTAAGATCATCTAGATCGATAACCAGAAATACATATTTTTCATTTGCAAATGCTATGTCCTTAGCCTGTTGAAAGATAGCTCCTGCATTCTTCAACCCAAAAGGCATATTGGCATACATGAATGTACCCCATGGTGTTGTGAAGGCTATCTTGAGCTGATCATCCCTGTGTACCAGAATATGTATGCAGCCAGAGTATCCATCTAACAGTGACATCCTAGAGGATCCAACCACCCTCTGTAGTATGTTATCCATCTTAGGCAAGGGATAGTTGTCTTTCAAGGACACCTTATTGAGATTTCTGAAATCAATACATGGACGAATTTCCCTAGTCTTCATTCTCACTGGTACTAGATTATACATCCATTCAGAAAACTGAATGGGGACTATTATTCCAGACTTATAAAGTCTATTTACCTCTTTTTTAATCGATGGCAACAACTTGGGATTGATTCCTCTCAATTTTTGGCGACATGGCTTCTGATCGGGCTTAATAGGAATGGTGTGCTGAATGATACTTTTGTCATAAACTTTTAGATCTGAGTAGTCCCAAGAAAATGCATTAGAAAGTTCCTTCATTAAAGACATATACTTACCCTTTGTTTCAGGAGATAAATACTTTGAAAACTTCACCAATTTAGGATTTTCAATTATGCCAATGTTTACATCTTCAACCCCTTTTCTGTAGGAACCATGGTGGGCTTCTTGGCAATATCATCTCTATCAAATAACTCTTCCAAAGGCACCAAGCCTCTTGGAATGTTGTTGTCCTTGAGCTGTAATACTTCAATGTCAGCTGAATGGATGTTTGGATCATCCAAGTTGTATGCATCATCAATGTGAGAATTCTGAAATTCTCCCTCCAATTGCAGAAAATTGTTTATTTGCTTACCATCACCAAACACTTGCCAAAACCTCATATTATCTGGGACAGCTGGGCGATGTTTAACATGGATGGAGTACTTATGATTAGGATGAATAAGGATCTTCATGATACTTGCTGCAGTGGCGAGTGAATCAGCGATGACATTCTGAGTTCTAGGAATAAGAGATAAAGTATATTCTGAAAAAAATTTGAGAATATCAAGTACAACATTGTGATAAGCTCTCATTCTTGGGTGTTTGGCCTAGTATTCCCCTTTGACTTGCTTGATTACTAATTCGGAGTCGCCATAAACAGAAATCCTTTTTTCTCCTCACTTTTTCAGAATTTTGAGGCCAACAAGAAATGCCTCATACTCTACCTGATTGTTTGAACATTGAAAAGCCAACTTGTAAGAGTTCATTCTCACATTTCGAGGGATTTTATTTGACTGATGTAATGGACCATGTATCTAGACACCAATTCCTACTTCTTCTCATCCCGATGTGCCATCAAACTCCATGGTCCAAAGACATTTTCTTCATCCAGAAAAAGGATTTGTAAACACTGAATTTTTTTATCTTTAGGATTTTGAATAGCTATCTGAAAACTTTATGTTTTCTACACTATTCTTTGAATTTCCTCAATAGGATTTGCAGGCTTCGTATATTCTTCACCAACCTCTTTACCTTCTATTGTAATAGTTTCATGTATGCCGCCCATTACGTTTGGAACTTCTGAAATTTCCACTAACTGAATTTCATCATCAACAAAATTCATATCACTAAATAGAATGAAAGAGTCAATAATAGTATGAATAGCATGTATAGGATGATTGATTGGCTTCTCCTTACTGCTGATCATAAATTTCATCTTCTTTTCTCTATAAAGTTTCTGAAGCTGTCCAAAAATAGGGATAGTGGCATATGAAAAGTCAAGCTGCAAAGTGCCCTTTAATTTTTCTCCCCAAGACCTTGAAAGCAACATGCCAAACCTAGGAGGAATATCGGCAACTACGACATCCATAAGTTCATTTTTAGCCGAGATTTGGTCCAAGGACACTACCAAGTCTTTAATAAGGCCAAGGCATTTCACTCTTCCATAATCAAAGGAATAAATATCATGGTAAGGTTAGGTGATGCTCAATCCTAGTTTATCCATGATGGCTTTAGGCATCAGATTATGGGCAATGCCAGAATCTAAAATAGCATTATGAAGGATAAAATCATGAAGTTTAAGACTCAGATAAAAAGGATGAATTTCACTATCTTCACGAGCTTCTTCTAAGACTGGACCAAAAAGGATTGTTGGCTCATCATCAACCACATTAACTATATCAGACATCTGATCAATTGTAAGCATCTTTGCAATCTGAAATTTATATTTGTCATTCCTTACCAATTTGGTGAGGGGAATGACGATTTTCAATTTAGAAATTTCATTCTCCAAACTAAAAAGATTGGATTGCTTTTCTAACTCTTTTGAAACGATTTCCTTCCTTTCTATTTGGCCTTTGGCTTGAGGTTACTTCCTTTGAATTTCAATTTGCAGTTCTTTATCTTTCCTCACATTGCTAGTGGAGGCTTCATTTGTTCTATCTTGATTCAATATGACAATGTCTTTGTCTCTATTTTGGCCTACAGGAGTGTTTTCTTTTCTTGGTGCGTCCTTTTGGAGATGTTTTCTTTTCTGAGTTAGAGTGACATGTACATTTCTATTCCTCAAATTGTACTACTTTTGAAGATGACTAAGGGCATTATGATATCCTCTTTGGTAATCTTCAGTTTGAAAAACCCACAGATCTTCGCTTGCAAACACAAACTACTGATCACTTGGTATGAGAGAGTCTTTAGAAAACTGATCTTCCTCTGTTAGGAAAGTAGGTTGTTCATCTTCTTGAAACAAGTGATTTTCTTCTACAATTTCTTCTTCATATTCTTCCTAACCTTCAGTGTAATTTTGTTGGAATGGAGCTCTTACTTGACCTTGAGGATCTTGGTTTCGCTGCTCTTTCTGTTTATTTCTGAACTGTTGTTGTTGTTGTCCGCGAAAGTTAGGATTCCTCACTAAAGTTTTAGTATGTCGATTAGTTATGGATATTCTATCCATCATCCTCTCCATAGTTTTTATCAGATTATCAAGCTTTTCATTAGAATATGATGCAGGCTATTCTCTGAAGACAACTTTCTTCTCCGCCCTTTCTGGCTTTTATTTTGACTTCTTAATGAGCAAATTGGCTTCAACACTTATTACATTCCGCTGCATCTTTTCAAGAGTAGTAGGGTCTCTTTCTCTAAGATGGTAGGCCATGTCCGGATCAAAAGCATCAGGATAGTGAAGAAGAGCCAAAACCAGGAGGAGGCTTCATATCATTAGGTATATAATTGTACACTGTATTAAATCTTGATGTGAATTCTTGAATTGTTTCATTTGGGTTCCTTTTCATTGAATTATACTCATCCAATATCTGTAATGGATTCTTCTTCTCTTGCCAATGAGCTAAGAATAATTCAATCAATATTTGAGAATTGTTAATAGAATTAGTAGCCATACTTAGAAACCATTTCTTAACATCTCCCGATAAACTGTGAGCTATAATCCTCATTTTGGCATTCTCCTCATCAATTTCTTCCAAATCAATGAAATCTATTAACTTGTCAACATGTTGTTGAGCTGTAATTTATGCACTTCCATCAAACAAAGGGAGTCTTTGACCATAGTTCTAAGGCAAAGCAGCAAGTAGAGCAGGAAGTAAAAGAGGCACAAAGCTTTCCATGACTGCTAGAGATAGTGAAGGTGCTACAATGGATTGTGTAAGGGTGGTGATGCTGATGACAATGATGGAACTATTAAAATGGGTTGTGGAGGCAAAGATGGAATGAATGGGGGAGGTAGGAAAGATGATGAAATTGAAAATTTGGGAGATGTAGCAGATGCGCTTGGAGGTGAAACAGAGGATGAAGTTGTGGCTAGGTATTCAAGTTGGTATTGAACAAAAGCTTTTTCAGTAGTGGTCTGGAGTTGGTTAGCAAGGCTTTGAAGCTTATCAAAATTTAACCACGGTTCATGATTAGTCTTAGCAGACAAAGATTCTGAAGAGTTAGAGTGATTTTCAACCTTTAAAGGTTCTAATGTTATATCAGAGATACAAGAGTCAGACTTGGACCTTGTAAGTGATAATTCTATCTGCTCTTCAAAAGGAATTTGCTCAAAGGCGAACAAATTTTTAGGCAGAGAAGTTGTTCTTTTAATTTTATGAACTACACTTTTAGTGATGGGTATTCTAAGTTTGCTAAGCAATATTTCTAGATCTTCAACAATAAAGGGTGGATTGGGGTCAGGGTTTGACCTGGTATGCCTTTTGGAAGCTAGAACGTATACACCCTAAATTGACTAGATTTATGAATTCAGCCTAAATTTGGATACTGGACATTGAGAGGTAAAGAACCAGTTCTTTGAAAGCTCTTAGATATTTCCCAAGAATAATTTATCAGTCGTTCCCCAAAAAAAGCGCCAAAAATCTTAGTCCTTACAATCTCCTAGGCTGAAAAGGAAATCGAGAAGGGTAACCTCAAAGCACTTCAGCTCAATAGTTAGCCCTACTAAGCATGAGAGGGATCTCTATAAGTCTCTTATCAGTGATATGAATTTAAAGAAAATGAAATTTAGGTTAGATATGTGTATTAGTTTGTTTTTTTGTGAAAATTTGGTTTTAGGGTTTGCTGAACTTAGGTTTTGGAGCCACAAGTAGGTCTAAGTTGTGGGAATCCAGGAGCAAACATAAGAAGGAGCTAGATATCATAATCCATTGTGTAATTTTGAGTATTTGTCAATGTAGTATAGAGGATATAGTGTGGAAGAAACTAATGAGCATAAATAAACATGATTTCATTAGCTTAGGAAGTCAAAACACATAACTATGAAACCAGATAACAGGGCTTGAAAAATAAGAATTCTGAGTATTTTATCACAAGGCATTCATAGAAAGAAGAGATATAATGAATATAAAGATGTTTATACCATGAGAAAACAAAGAAAGGATGAAGTACAAGAACCATGAACTCACTGGGCTAGTGTTCCTTGAAAATAGCCATAACATGTCTTTGTATTAGCTGAAAGAAACATGCAAGCCTCCTTCACAAAACATTCAACCCTCTTCTCCTAAAGCGAAATGATACATATAGACTCTCCTAGACCACTTTCCCACCTTCCCGAGTCGAATTCCTTTGTGGAGGAACTGACTCCAAGATTCTCTCAACCAACAAGTGAGATTGAGAAGGTGAAACTCAAACACTTCATGAAGAGTTTGTTTAGGAGTTTGCTTCTTGTATGAGGCCTAATACACATAAGAAAAACTACATATGATGTACGTTTACTCATGCCTACATCACCTAGCCTCGTAACTAATGCCATTACATAGAGAATCTTGAATTTGACTAAGTCAAACTAGAAATTTACACAGAAAATTTTACAATTTGAGACACAGAAAAGTGCAGAAGCGCAATGCCAACTGTGAGCTGATTTTTAGGTGCCTTCTAGGGGTCAAAATGCAAATCTGAGAGAATGGTCAACTATCCCTTCAAGTCTAGTTTCCATAATAGTTTGAATTTCTGAATTTGGAGCATGGAAAAACCTTCAAAAATCCATTCTCCCAGGGTCATTCCAGAAGCGCAACACCTGTCAAAAAATGGTCCAAAATGCTAGTTTTTTGCCACTTTTTTGCATTTTTCTCCAAAACTAAGCCACCTCTACAAAATTTGGTCTAATGGGTTTTTATATGATGGAAAGACATTTCCAAAAATGTATACCTTTCCTCAAATGGGGGCCTGAGGAAAAAGTGCAACGCCTTGAGTAGCTGAATTTCTGAACTTATACCAAAAATTCTCAAAAACCTCAAAATGCTCAAAATTTTCTCAAAATTGGAGGGAAGGTGTAAAAATAGGTTTTTTATAGCTTCATGTATGCTTCAGCAAGAATCTCCAAGTTTCCCTCATCCTATTGGTATTTTTGGCCTCCTTGAGCTTGTTTTCAAGTTGTTTTACTTCGACATTGGAGATCATGTTTTGAGCATGGTAGTGGTGCACCATATGTTTGAGCAACTGATTGTCTCTATTTGCCTTCTAAATGATCTTCTCCAAGTATTCATTCACCCTATTTAGCCAATATTACTTATATTGATGAACCTCTAGGGCAATCCTATCTTCTAGGTCAAGTTCCTCATTTAGCAGAATTTGTTCGTGTTCCTCTTGCAAAGCTTTCTTGAGGCCTCTTGTCCTTGTTCTTTTCCTTTTTCCTCTCACCTCTGATGCTTCAGGCTCACTTGATTTCATGATCTCCTTACCTTTTCCGACATGCTACATTAACTTAGCTTTTTCCTTTTCTAGGATCAACTCCTTTGCTTTGAGTTGACTGTTTTCCTGTTCAAGGAATGATATAACATACTTCACCCTTTCCAAATTGATTGCTAGCTCCTTGATTTGGTAGTCCTTATCCCTCATAGTTTTTCTCATTTTGGTGGTCTAATCCTCAGCCTCTAGGTCAATTAGTTCAAAATCATGCTCAATTATGTCTTTATCTTTTGTTGTTGATTCCTGCTTTGTCGATGAAGAAGGCTTGGCCCCTTTCTCTCTGTGAGAAGAAAACACAATCCTCTGCCCCTTATTATACACATTAGTCACCTTAGGTTTGGATAGCTGAGTCTTCTTCATTGTTTTGCTAGATGACCCCACCTCTTTTTGTTGTCTTGGCGCACTAGGAGACTGAGATATTGCATTCTTCTCATGCCATTCCAAGGCTACTTTCAAAAAGGCTTCCCAAGCCATACCTCTCTCTGATAGCTAATGAAGGACAATGGCTTTGATGAGACTGTGATGGAACAAGCTTGGGGAGTGCACTTTGTCCTTTAATTTTATCTTTTCATCAATTTTGGAAATGCGATAATTACACATGTTGAGTGGCTTTTGAGAGGTGAAATGCATCAGGACGCAAATATGATAGATATACAACGTGGAGAATCTACCTTCACAAGTGGTGAACCTCATGATAGTTTTCATTAAAGGGGCATATTTCTCGAATAAATATATGAAAGGCAAGAGGTGAGTATGTGTATCTCTATATGGCATCTTCAAGAAAGGCTTGCAGTTTTCAAGATCTAGGTTCATTCCTTTGAACCAATATTTTCCATTGTCTAGTAACCCAGTTGCTATTGAGATGGAGGCCACTGAGAAACTGAACTCAATACCAGCAATGACAGCAGTTTCTCCTTCCAGTTGTGTTTCTACCCAATCTATTAGTTACTCATGAAATCATGCCTCGCTCACCCTTCTGCAAAATTCCAAGCAAAGGACATTCCATAACCATTGTTTGATGAAAGGATAGGCGTTGATTGTGTTGCAGTTTGATCATTCATATTTGAGGATCCTTCCTCCTTTATGTTGTCTCTTTCTTTCTGGAAAAGATTCTGCCTCCATGATGACACAAATCCCTAGCAGTAGGAAGTGAAAATAAGATGTGAGGTGTGAATGGAAATGAAGTGATATGTAGGTGATTTTTGACAAAATGATGGGAGGGGTCTTAGGAAAGGTGAGATGACTTTGAAAGCTGATGAAAATGAGTGGAGAAATAGTGGAAATATGGTTTTCTTGCAGGTGGGAACAACAGGGTTTATGATGAGACTTGCTCAAAAACCTCTAGGAATGAGCTAGGGTTTTGCTTTTTGTGTTTCAAATTTGTTTTGAGGTGGGTAAAATGGTCAAAATGGCTCATTAAACATGTATGCAGGTGTAGGATATCATTTTACATGTTTTGGAAATTAAAAATAATGATGCCCATTTTCACCCTAACATTTCCCATGCAAATTTTGCTACAAACCCTAACATGAAGAATCATTGATATGAGATGAAATTGGGAAAGGAAAATATGGAGGATGATGGTGTACTTACTTCTTCCTTAGCTTAGAAGTCAATAAAACCAAGCTTGCAAGTGAAAAATTGAAGTTTGGGAGAGTTTTGATGAATTTTGGGGCACTTTGTCTTGCGCGCTGCACTATGTTCCTATGCACAGTGCCAAAGCGCAATGCAGTTCTTCTACGTGAAGCACCTGTCTCGAGCGCAGTGATTCTATGCGCAGCGCCTACAAGGTTTTGCTAATTTCTCCTAGGAAAACAACTTTTTTGCTTTTTTAGGCGAGATAGCTTGATTATAAAGAGTGAATAGGATGTGAATGAAGGAGTTATGGGGCTTTTGAGTTTATATAGGGAAAGTTTCCTCACTTTTTCAAAAAGAAATGGGACCCATCCTCCTTTAGAAACTATTTTTCACTTTATGAAAATAGAGTTACCTTTACCATTGAAAACCTGAAATGTCCTTTGCTTTCGTGAGTGTTGGAGCTTCTTTTTTTGGAACCTTTGATAACATTAGAGTATGAGGAGTGTGTGAAAAATCAAGATCAATTCTTCAAAAGTTCCTTTGTCATGTTTTACTCACTTTTGTTTTTATTCATGAAAATGATGGACCTTGGAAACCCTAGCGACCTAATGGATGACTTGAGACCTAAATGGAATGATGATGATGACTGACCCACTTTATTGTGATACCTTCATAAGGTGTGATAGGTGACCAACATGAGTGAATTTCCAAACAATTACTTCATCTTTATATTGACTAATCAATTACCAAATTTGTTGTGTAAACCTAGTAACATAAATATTTGATTTTGAAAGCCTGGAAAAACATAGTAAAAGAATTTTTGATCCAAGGGACAGGCTAACAAGACTGACACTAACACACCCTATCTTATCGGTGCATATGATATGATGATGGAGTGGCTAGGAGCAGGGTTTATGTGTCGGTCCTGGGGCGTGGTATAGGCCCTCTAAGGAGGACATATACTTTATCATTGTCCTATCTAAGGTAGGGGAGTACTTTCCCTAGTTACCTGATGTCCTCCATGGCATTTTAGTTGAGATTAATATTGCCTACGCTCAGAGATATGTCAAGCCTCATGCGATCTGTCTAGCAGATTTTTCAGGTCTGTGGTGGATAGCTACAAATTTCTTCTTTTGTTGCACAGGAGGTTAGGTTCCTCTCATTATTAGTCACCACCATTGCATACCTTAGTAGTGATGGGAAGCGCATTATTTTCCCTCTTTTATATTATGTTGATTCTTTGAATCAAGCGCCATGTTATCTCAAATGTTCTACCATTATTTTGAGGTAGATTTGCATGGATTTAGATAGATATTGTGCATTGATACATGGGGGGCCTACCTTCCCTTTCGCTTCAAATATTTTTTGTTTATCTTTTTAGAGGTTTCAAGAGATGAGTTTTACATTTGACCGTTTCCCTCCTACGATGATCACTGAGGTTTGGATGTGCATGTGGGGGCAAATGAAGCCCGAGAGGTGCCTATCCAAGTATCCGACCAGGATTTCATCCCAGGCACTAGTGCTACTAGTCAGTGAGGATGACCATGTGTTTTTTCATTGGCATTTCCATACATGAGGATTGATTGGAGGCAGTGTCCCAACATCCTCTTCACACCAACTGAGCCTCCAAATGATAGAGGTAATATTAGTTTTTTCTTTAAATTAAACTAGTTTCATATTATTGTTTTAATTAATTAGAATAAAATTTGTTCTAGAACGTTCTTTACCTTGTTTTATTAAATTAGTTATTGAAATTTTCTAATTATTGTTGTGTATTGTATATTTTGTAGATATCATCACATTTGATAGGGACATGTCTCCTACCCCACTAGATGGAGGATATGAGGTGGGAAAGGCCCAAGAGGGTGAGCTACATCCTCAAGGCGTTATGGGCATCCAGGGCTATAGGGATGTTTTCCGATTTTGGATGGTCTTTTGCAATAGATTTGCCAAATTTTTGGTTGAGGAAGGAGTCCACCCTATGAAGGCTTGAGATATTAGCACATATCTTAGTTTCATGGATCTCTATAGGGATTGTCTACGCGAGATGATTTCTCTTATGTGTCATGTCGTCAACGCTATTAAGCTACTAGAATCAATGAGGGATGCAAGGCATGTAGCAGTAGATATGTTAGATGAGGGTGGTGATCATGATTATGATAATGAGAGTGGTGATCATGATCAAGATGATGATGGTGGTGATCATGATGCTTCTAGTATTACTACCCTATCGAATCATAGTCAGTAGCGTATCAGTGATCCTTCTATTAGTACACCTCCTCAGTCACCGGATGATGATATTTCAGAGCTAGAGGATGTTTCTTATTCTTCTCATGACAAAGTAGACCAGCCACCTCCTCCTCCACCTCAGAGTTCACCAGACCGTGTTGACGTAGTATTTTACCATCCATCATCTTCTGTTGCAGACCAGCTAGTACCTCCTCCTCCACCTCATATTTTGATAGGTGTTGAGGCATTAGTTGACCATCCATATTCTTCTGTTCCAAACCATATTGACACTACTATGTCTGTTGTAGCATATATTTGATTGCAGTTATTTGACTTGATGTAGTTATTTGAATTGTTTGTGTGTGTGTGTGTGTGTGTGTGTGTGTGTGTGTGTGTCTTTCATTTTATGTGTTCATGTTTATGTACCTAATTTATATGTTGGTGTTGATGTGTATATTGTCAGGTCATGTTAGATATGTTTATTTAATGTGATTGCAGATAGATGTGTATGTGATAGCATTTATTTGAAATGACATTATTAATTTAATGATGTGTTTGGTCATGATGTTAGATTACAATGTTTGTGTTTTGTTACATGTGATCATTATGATGATGCCCTGTTACATTATTAGATTTTTGTTCTAGCTAGTGACATTTATATGTGCTAGAGGTGTATATAATTAGATGATGGTAATGAATTTGAATGTGTATCTTAAATGATCTTTGTGTTTGTTAAATGGTTATCATCATGATGTTTATTTTTATGAAATTATAAATATTATATATTAGTATTGGTGAACTTTATCAACATTTTATTATGAAATGCAAGTAAAACAACTTACTTTAAAAAAATTGCAAAGATATTTTTATAATTTACAAAGTTTAGTATGGTTGAAACTGCTTGATTATAAAATTACAATAATATTTTTCTTGTTTAGATAGTTCTTTCATATTCAATCTAACTTAATTTGTAAATATTTCCAATATCACAGGGAAAATAATTAATTTAAAGATAAAATAATTTAGTTAGTTCTTAATAAGATGAAAATGTGTAACCCATTCAATTTTTAATATAAAATATTAATAAGAATAAATTAATCAAAAATACAATTTAACCAGTTCAATAATGGTTTATAAAATTCAATCTATTGTTGTTTTAAAAAAAATTAAGTCATAATTAACTAGCTATGTGGTATTCGCATCTCGCAGGTATGTAGTATTAGTGGTTGTCATTGTGGAGGTGGTGGGCTAAGGCAAGCAAGTAATAATCGGGCCAAGGGATAGGAGGAAGGGTTGGCCATCCTATATTTGTTTTATAATTAATTTAGATTTAATATAAATTAAAAAATTAAAAATAAAAATTAAATAAAATAAAAAATAAAATAAAATTAAAATTAAAATAAATAAATAAATAAATTAAATTAAAATAAATAATAAATTATTTTTATAAAATTTAATTTATTACTAAAATTGTGAGATTTTCAAGCAATTTAAATTTAATATTTATAGCAACTCTTACAAATTTAAACTAGAAATTTCTCTCAGTAAAGATGAAGACCAATAAATGTAAAAAAAAAGCTTCCAAAGTTACATGTAGTTATGGATTTTCTTTATTGGAAGTTCTCCCTTAAAGAGGCAGGTGAACTTTTTCTAGTAATAACGATATAACATTTTGGTGCTATTTTGGTTCTTTATTTCCTATTGGACTGGTTTAAATTTAACTCTTTTTAATGATAAATATGAGTCAAATAATACAAAAATGATACTATATTAGATTTAAATGATAATTTCTTAATAAACAACTCAAAAAGTATTATTTTTTCCACATACTTATTGTTGGTCACTTTAATTTCTTATTAATTAAACAGTCGAGTGCCACATAAATTGTCAACCCGGGAAAGTCCAATTATTTCAAAGGTAACTACGTACTGTATGTACTCAATTTTAATAGCACTAAAAAGCTATAGTATAAATAAATCACACCCTGTTAAATCTTTACTCTGTGTTACAGAAACTATACTCTATTACAGATATCTAATAAGAGATGGATAATTAATTAGAATTTATAAATCTGCAAAAGAAAATAATGGTTGTTCTGTAACAAAGGATTAGGACCCTATCCCCAGAGTAGTAACATCTAGCACCTGCCTCTGTTATCCAGTTCACCAATTCACTCTGTAAACCTAATCACCGGTGAAGCACTCATGAAATAGCATCAATCGATTAAAAGAGAAACAGAGTTTCAGCAAAAGTAAAATAACATCAAGAAACAGTACTTGTTAACAAGGTATGAACAGAAATCACACTTAACACACAACAGAAAGAGAATGGGTGAATCTTGTGATGAAGGTGGGCGCTGTCCTTATCACAAGATTCCCCGGGACACAGAAACTAAGATGAAATAATCAGAACAAAACTTTATTCATCCGTCAATATACCATTATTACATAAAAGATTCAGTCTCATTCCTTCAACTACATCCTTGTGTTACAGCTTGTTCATCCCCCCCTCTAATGTAGATGTCTCATATTTATAGAGGAGACATCTATTACAAAAGATTTTCATTATAGATTCTAGTTCAACCCTTTATACAAAAATAGGGAAATCAGTTTCCCGCCAACAGAATGTCATTATAATAATTTAGATTTTGAACGTTACGACCAATGTAATAGTTTCCTCAATGATCGATCAGGTTCCTTTGTTGTTGTCAAATATGATATGCAAATCTCAACTATCTCCTTGAGATTTGCATGCCGTTCTTGTTGTTTCAGCTTCGAGATTCATGTTATTCCTGCTATTTCAGCAACTGCAAAAGATAGTCCTGCCAGATTTAGGCAGTTTCAACAATGCAGTCTGCACATCATTCTTTAATTGTTCAGTAACTCAATCAACTTCAAAGATCCATTATAAAGATAGCATGATTATGCGTTAAATAATTAAACATATAGCAATGAGAAGAGTCACTGTATACCTTTAGAATGATTGAGTCAAAATACTAGCAAGGACTTTCAAATATGGGTTGAAAAGGGTAATATTATGACAAAATATAAGGTCAAAAAGAGACAATATGGGGTCCTAACATCCCCCCCAACTGAAAGGGTTGCATGTTTGCATGCAACTTCTACTCTGAATCTGAGTCGGAATACTGGGATGAACAGTGCAAATTGCTTATGCAGTAAGTATAGAAATTGTTGTCAACCATGTCTCTGAACCCTTGGACACTCTGAACTTTTTGCCATGCTGCGAGCTCCTCCTTTTTGGTCAATTTGAACTGAGCCTTATATTGTTGTCCTGGTAGCCATAGAAGAGGGAAGTGAAAGTGATAACTAATCCATTGCTCAGCACACTGTCGAATACATTTAACATAATTAGGTATTCATGAGATTGCTGCCTGAAGATTGAGAGGGTTAAAAGGGTGGTACTCCCATCTCTCCTTAGGACAATGTTCCCAAAATAGATTATTAGCTTTTTATAGCCAGAGTTCCCTTAGTTTTGACATAGTATTGGCAGTCTTCCAAGACTATTGCCTGTAGTTTCCTGATATGGTCATTCATCCCTAGCTCTAGTAGAATTTGTTGATGTTCGGCGATAAAAACAGCGGCATTTTGTGGCTTAGCTCGAATCCAGAGAAGACAGTTCTCCTCATTGTGTGTTGCTGACATAAAAGCATTTTTCCAAGTAAGCTGATTAGCCAAGAAATAAGTGAAGGCTCTTATTTGAATATCATCAACGAGAGGAACTAAACTAAGCTTCCTATCTTCAGGCATAACCTCATTGTGAAGATAGAGTTCATACAACAAGTTCTGGTCACTATTCGATGCTTCTGCAAAGATCTCAATAAATTGTTGAGGTGTAGACACCTGGTGGGGTCGTCCATCCTTGATTGCTTTCACTTGGAGGAACGCTAAGCATTCTCTCAAAAACACAGAATAGTTAAAAGATGGTTTCCTAGTGGCAAGTAACCTTTCGACCAAGTCAAAGATGAGGGACAGTCTGGTTTTTAGCTTCTTGTTTTCCTTGTGTTGTGCATGAGACTATTCAAGAACTTCCCAATTTCTGTATGCATAGTTGAGCCATAATGACTTCTGTTGCTGAAATGTATTTCCTTGTGAGAGATCATACTCTATCTTCCATGTGTCACTTAGTTCTTGAAAACTGGAGGTCTGTGTGTGAGCATTGCTGACACATCGAGGTTCAGACTGGGTAGCCACAGTCTTAAAAGACTTTGGTACTGGTTTCTATTCTGTAACAACTAGGGTAGGTCGGGGTGGTTTTATTTCTTCCTCCAAGATCCTTGAAGACCCTGCTGGTTCTTGTGTAATAGCAGGGTACTCCTTTTTAACTATAATAGGAGGAGATACTGGATTGGCTCCAGACAACGGAACTTCAACTATCTTATAACCTGCTCGAGAATAGAGATCACCACATTCACTGCACATGTATTCATTGTATTGATCCTTTTCTACACTCTTTTCAGATGCAGATGCTACCTGAGCTAACATGTATAGATTGAGTTCCTTTTCATAAGCTTCCCTTGCCTTTGTTAACTCTTGCTGATAAGCCTTAATTTCAGATTTCAAAAACTCATTTTCTTCCTGAAGGGGGGTTAAAGTAACCGAGCCTTCTGTAGCAGTTGCAAGTTCCAGTGGATGGGAGGATTGTTGTTCGATGGCAACTTCATAATTTTCATCCTCAACAGGTGGTTCTTATGTATCACCTGTTGGGTCAGTAGCTAGTTTTTGTGTAACAGCCACATCTAGGTCGTCTTCCTTTTGTTTCCCAACAGGTGGTTCTTGTGTAACACCTGTTAAGTCAATGGTTGGTTCTTGTGTATCAACCACATGTCGTACATCGTCTTGGGTCTCTACTTTAGATGAATCGATAGCTGGTTCTTGTGGAGCGGCTGCATCTTTTGAGAAAAATGATGTCACAAAATCATGAACGCTCTGTATTTCGGCACCCGAGGATGAGGAAGGTGAGGGTTCAGTGCTAGGCGGAATACGAGATTTTAGAATGATAGGTGGGGAATTTGGGGTAATGGCCTCAATTGATGCAAACATCCTTGTTCGTCACTGTGGTAAGGAAGCAGGAAAAACTATGGTTTTTCTCTTACGAGCACTTTTCCTCAGGGTAGGGGGATTATTAGAAGTAGTGGCTTCATTAACTGAGGCCTTCGTTCTTCTCTTTAGTGGGGTTGCAGCTTTCTGTTGTCTTTTCCTTTTGAGCATAATAATGGGGGTATTGTCATTGGAATTGTTAGTGGGAATATGGACGATGGGAGTGGATGATTCAGCTTCATTAAGGGGTGGGGTCGGTTGCGGATTTTCAGTGCTCAATTGGGGTGTTTCAGCTGCTGGTTGCTGATTTCGGCAGCTTGCTGGGGATTTTCTTCAGCTTGCTGGGCATTTTCTTCAGCTTGCTGGGGAGGGTTATTAAGGGGAGGGGGATTGTGCAGGGCAAAGCCTCTATGAATTAAGATTTGAACCAAACGATGGTGCGTGAGGGAGAGGAGTGGGTGCCTTGCGTTCAAGGTATACTGTGCCATATGTTTTAGACAGCCAAGCAGATAGTATGGCATATTTATTAAATGACCATGGCTTAAATGATTTAATAACACAAGGTCGTGCTGGTAGACTACCTGATAATGTCCCTCGCAGGTGAAGTAATGCTTAACTAACTCTGTAACCTTCGGCCATGGTGGTGGTAGTGATCGAAGTGCAACACCCCTGCCTTTAAATTCGACGCGCTCCCCTGGTAGCAGAAAATCTTGCTGTGCGTTGAGAATGAGGTGTTTCCGGTTGAACTAACGAGTACCATTGGTTGGTAACCCTGAAACTTGTGCTATATCCTCCTCTGTTACTGGAATTCGTACTCCTTGGACAGTAGAGTATCCTTCCCTCAAATTGCATGCGAACTCCAGAACTTGTTGGGAATCAAAATCTGGAAGCCTTCGAAATTAATCCACCCATCCTGCTTGTAGAAAAATTTGGTATGCCTCCTAATAAAGTTCCAATAATTCCGTTGAGCCAGGTTCATGTCTAACAACATTTCCTCCTGTAGTTACTGGTTCAGCAAAATTTAGAGTGCAGAGCCGAGTTGCCAAAGTCGAAACAGAGTAGGATGTTGCAAATGAAGTTATGACATGATAAGGTACAGACGGGGTGACTAGACACTGCCGCAAGAAGTAAGAAATGACGGTAATCGGCGTATCATGTAATGATTACAATATTTCGGCTTGCCCCGCCCCCCACCCCCCCCCCCCCCCCCCCCCCCCCCCCAACTGCGGCTAGAATGATATGTTTGAAGGTACGGTAATTTTGGCAATCATATCAATATCTTCTCATTAACTACAATTTAATATTTACACTTAAACATGCAACCTTTATATTTTACCTTTAGTTGTTGCGTGAAAAGTATTATCTCGTCATTAATAGATCGATGATGGTTATAAAAAAAGGGTTTATAAAGTATGAGGGTTTTTATACACAAGGTTTTCTCTATTCATGGGAAGTAATAGTGAAGGAACATAATTATCAGGATGAATGGCTAATTCATTTAATGAAGAGTGATATGTATCCATCGAAAGTAATGGTTCATTCTCGGGAAAAATGGTAAAATTGATGCTTCTTAGGAAAAATGGAAAAGTTTGGTGTTTCAGCACCGGGAAATGGTGTTTCAGCAATGGGAAATGGTGTTTCAACAATTGGAAATGGTGTTTCAGCAACAGGAGATGGTGGGAAAATGTTGCTGAAGGGAAGTGAGAGGGAATGAATTATGATTTGAAGTGAAATGGCAATGTTTCCCAAGCTGAAACTTGATCCTTCCTGTATTGAAATTTTTCTTCTCATCCATCCTCTAAAGCTAAGATCTGCAAAATAGTTAATTGTAACATGGCAACCCTTGATAGGGATTATTAGTTAAGAAATCTAATCTAAGAAAAATAAATATATAAACAAAAAAACTAAGTGTATTGAGGGATAGCAGGCTCCCCCAAAAAGACATAATATATATCTATCATGCAAGTGGCTTTGAAATCCTCTTTAGAAATAGGTTGTTGATACAAACGAAGTCGATACCCATTCACTAACAATGGTGTTCTAGAATCATCAATTGTTAGGAGTCTGACTGTTCCATTTGGGAAAATAGTATCTACTTCATAAGGCCCTAGCCACCTTGTTCTTAATTTGCCCTGAAAATTTTCAAAATGGGAGCCATACAATAGAGACCAATTACCTTTTGGAACTGCTTATGCTTAATGGTTTTATCATGCCACCTGGTTCTTTGATGTTGTATCATAGTTGTTTGATGGATGGCATCCAACCTATTTTCATCCAATTCCTGAAGCTGCTGCAACCTAGCTGTTTGTGCATCAGTCAAGTCAAGGTTAACAGCTAAAGCAGTCCTTAAGGTTTTAATTTCAAATTCCACAGGAAAAACAACACTTTTACCATAAACTAATTCATACAGTGAAAAACCTGTAGTGTTCCTCCAAGTAGTTCTGTAAGCCCATAATGCTTCAAGAAACCTTTGAAACCAATCCCTTCTATTCTCCTTTACCGTTTTTGTTAAAATGGCTTCTATGACTTTATTCGTACTTTCCACCTGCCCATTAGCCTAAGGGTGATAAGATGTAGTCATTTTATGCGTAATGTGATATTTCTGAAGTGTATCTTTAAAGCCATGAGAGTTGAAAGGAGGTCCTCCATCTGTGACTAGCTCTCTAGGCAATCCAAACCTAACAAATATTTCTTCAAATAAAAAGTTTAAAACTGATTCTTCATTAGCGCTAAGGAGTGCCTTAGCTTCCACCCATTTAGTCATATAATTTGTGCAAACCAGTATATAAACTCTTTGATTGGATGGAGGGTTGATGGGACCTATAAAGTCTAGTGTCCATCTTTAAAAAGGTTCAAGTATTACCTGGGGGTTCAGTGGCATTTCATCCCTGTGATTAAGCTAGCCCATTCTCTGACAGCTATCACAAGCCCTAACATATTTCTTTGCATCCTTGAAAAGTGAGGGCCAATAATAACCCATTATAAGAACCTTGTGTGTTGTTATTTTATCAGCAAAATTCCCTCCACAAGGGCCATCATGACAAGCCTTCAATATATCATAAACTTCATCTTCTCTGATGCATCTCTGAATTTTCTGATTGAGTCTTGTGTGAAAAAGACACCCACTTATCCAGTTGTACCTAGCAGTTTGCTTAATGATCTTTCTTTTCTCTCTATGTGATAGGTGTGATGGTAGCTTCCCTACAACTAAATAATTGGCAATGTTTGCATACCAAGGTGAGTGAGCAGATACTGCAAATAAATATTCATCAGGAAAGGAATCATCTACTGGAGTGTTCTCATCAGTTTTTATCCGAGAAAGGAAATCAGCAACTACATTTTCTTTACCTGGTCGATCTACAATTGTAATATTAAATTCTTGTAGTAATAATAACCATCTGGTAACTCGAGCATTTGTAACTGATTTGTTCATTAAATACTTAATGGTCGAGTGATCAGTATGAACAAAAGTAGTGTAACCAGTAATATAATGTCGAAACTTATTAATAACATAAATGACTGCTAAAAATTCCTTTTCGGTAATTGTGTCAGCAGGGGTCATATTTTTACTAATAAAATAGATAGCATAAGGAAGATTGTTTTCTTCTTGACCCAAGACAGCTCCAATTGCAGTATTTGAAGCATCAGAGGATATATGAAAGGGCAGTTCCCAATCAGGTCCTCTTAAGATAGGAGCTGTAGACAATTGATGTTTAAGTTCATTAAATGCTTTTTGACAACCATCAGTCCACTTGAATTCAGCATTTTTCATAAGTAACACAAACAAAGGAGAAGCTATTTTAAAAAAATCCTTGATAAATCTTCTATAATATCCAGCATGTCCTAAAAAACTTCTTACATCAGTTTGTGTTTTAGGGATAGGAAGAGTCTGAATTACTTGCACCTTAGTTGGATCAACTTGAATTCCTAGGAATGAGATGAAGTGTCCCAATACAATTCCTTGATTCATTATCATATGGAATTTTTCAGTACTTAAGGCAAGATGAGCTTCTATACATCGTTTAAGTACTTTCTCAACGTTTTGTAATGCATCTTCAAAAGTCACACCATAAGGAGTAAAGTCATCCATAAATATTTCTAAGGAGTCATTAAGCATATCAGAGAAAATTCCTATCACTACTCTTTGAAATGTTGCTGGAGAATTACATAGCCCAAATGGAAGAACTCTATAGGCAAAAGTCCCCCATGGACTAGTAAAAGTGGCCTTGTCTTGGTCTTGGGGTGCAATCTTGATCTGGTTATATCCGCTAAAACCATCCAAAAAGGAAAAGAATCTCTTTCCTGACAAATTGTCTAGCACCTGGTCAATAAATGGTAAGGGGAAATGATCTTTATGAGTGGCTTTATTTAGAGCTCTATAATCCACACACACTCTCCATTTCCCATTTTTCTTAGGTACAATCACTAATGGAGAAACTCATTCACTATCAGATATATGATATATAAATCTTGCATTCAGCAATTTTTGAAGCTCTTCTTTAACAATTTCCCTTAAATTGGGATTCATTCGTCGCTGGGGTTGACAGACTGGGTGAGACCCCTCTTTGATATAAATACGATGAGTACATAATTCAGGAGAGATTCCCTTCATATCTGTGTAGTCCCATGCGAATGCTTCCTTATTCTCACGAAGTAACTTCATTAACTGTTGTGTTTCAGCATTTGTTAGGTTAGGGTTTATATTTAATGTTTTGCCAGGCTCGATTTCTACTGTTATACTCTTGGAGGAGATATCAACTGATGTCTGAGATAAATTTTCAGTTTTAAGGTTTTGCTGTGATTCAGGTTCCAAGATTGTAGTCAAGTGATCATGTGTTTCAGAGTTAACCGTAGAAGGTTCGGAAATAAAATTACTAATTAGTTCATCCTCGATTGTATCTTTAAAAGTTAAGGCTTGTCCAACAGTCAAGATGGGTTGGGTCTCATCATCCTCATAGTCTAACCATACAGAGTTATCATTGTTAATCATAGGTGTAGCATGAGGGTAAAGAGTAAGTTGCTTGGTTTCACATCCATTAGAAATTTTCATTGAACCTAATCTACAGCTGATGAAAGCATCTGCTGTAGCCAACCAAGGTCTCCCTAAAATCAATGGATGTCCCCCCAACTTTGTTTTAGTCTGTAATACAACAAAATTAGCTGGGTAGTTCCAAGATTCGACTGAAATTATCATGTCTTCAATAACTCCTCCTGGTTTGATTGTGGAACGGTCAGCTAGTTCAAGAATGGTTGGGGTTTCTCTAATTACATTCTTTAACTGTAATAACTGTGCAGTTTCAAGTGTCATAATATTTATAGCAGCACCTAGATCTACTAGAACTCTGGAAACAAAAGTTTTTCCAACTTGTACTGTAACTGTAGGATGACCAGGGTCACCATATTTCATAGGAGGGGTTTTTCCTGACATTAAAGAAACTAGATCACCCATCACATGAACTGTGAGGGGATCTTTAGCTTTTCTTCTAGGTTTCTTAATGCAAATGTCTCTAATAGTTCTAGCATATATTGGTACATCTCTAAGTGCTTGTAAGAGTGGAATTTTAACATACAGGTTCTGCAATTCTCCTAAGAGGTTAAAAGCGGGTAGCTCAAGTGTCTTGGTAAGAGCCAGACGTTCAGGGAATGGCGGCTCTGTTGTTTCAGCAGTTTTACTAGAGGATGACTCATCTGTTCTAGCATTGTTATTAGATGACTTATCTTTTCTTGTCTCCTCTTTATCAGAGTTAGAAGAAGTAATGTCGTCAATAATGGGTTCAACTATTCTCCTAGAGCGCAAATGAATATCATTACATTGCATAGGGAAAACAGGTTGGTTTTGAATATCAATGACCTGTAGAGCTTTATTATTATTAGGGTTGGGGTTTGGTTGCACAGGCACCTAGGGTCTCATTGTCTAGTTATTCGGTGGAGCATTTGATGGCAGGGAGAGAGATTGCTGATACTAGGGGAATTGATTTGGAAATGAGATTTGCTGAGCTGTCTAGCTTGGGTTCCATTGATTAAAATAAAATTGCTATAGAGCCCAGGGATTCCCTATTGTAGGATTGACAAAGGGAGGGTTTGGTTGTTGCATGGGTGGGAAGTTCATTTGGTTGAAGGGTGGGTATTGCATTTGATTTAAGGGCAGGTAATTTGCTTGAAAAGGAGGATGATTATTCCAACGATTAAATGGCATATTAGAATTCGTACCTTGTCCTCGTGGTTTCCATTGCCTCCTCTGTGTCAGTAAGTAAACTGCTTCAGCTTCTTCTTCAGTTGGTTGTAATGTTGCTTTTATTCCTGGTAAAGAAGGGCATTGTTGAGTCTCATGGTCCTTCTCGTAAATAGTGCAAATTGGTACCTTGTCCAGTGGGCATTCCCTTAGTGGGTGTTTTTCTCTACATTTAGAGCAGAAAATAGCCAAAGCAGCTTCTACCTTTGCCTGCTTCTTTTTAACCTGAAAGGTACCAATTTGTGAAGCAAAAGAGCTTAACATTTTAGTTTTAAATTCTTCAAGTAAGTTACCTATTTCATCACGTGTTGCTCCTCCACTAGCTGATTTCTGGACTCTTGAGTATGTACTATCTCTGCTTTTTGGTCTGTTTGCTGCTAGTCTTGAACATCTCTTATAGAGGTTGACAATCTCGTCATACGATTCCTTAGATATATCACCTTTTCCAAGCATATTCAACATGTCTAAGCAGTCATCTCGTACCCCTTTCAACAGTATTGACTTAAGAATATCCTTACTCATATTCGGATGATCGGATCGCTGCAAATTATATTGTAATCTTTCCACGAAATCCTCCAGGTTTTCGTCCTCCTTCTGAACCATCTTAAATAATTCCTCCTTCCTTTCTCTTGTTCGACAATAGTCCTAGTATTTGGCCAAGAATGTTTCTTTCATTTGATCCCATGTTGAGATCACATGTCTTCCCAGGCTCATGAACCACCTTAGTGCATTTCCTTTTAATGTTGTTGGGAATAACTTTAACTTTTGAGAATTAGTAACATAATCATAACTCCTACATATATATCAAACTCAAATAGAAATTCATCAGGGTCTTCAGATGATAAACCATGGAAATTAGGTAGGGTTGAGAGTGGAATGTTCTTCATAGGAGTTGCCCCTCTAGGAAGATATCCAATAGGGAATTCCAAGGTGGAAAAGGAATTTTCTCCTCCTCCTTCTCTTCGTCCCCCACCAATGGGTCCTTCATTGTTTCTGTCCATTGGTTGTTCCCCTGTTTCATTTTCTTGGTCTTCAGCGCTTTCTGTTGGGCTCTCAATGTCCTGAATTGGTTCCTCAACTTCAATATATTCTATTGGTTCTTCAACTTCAATATCTTTGATTGGTTCTTCAATATCTTCCACTGACTCCTCAATTTTTTCTACTGTCTCTTCGGCTCTTTCTAGTCCCAATACTTCCTCCGTTTCGTAATCTGTCTGGAGAGGATGCGAAGTCTGTGGTCTCTGAGAGATTATCTTCTGAGATGTTTCAACTTTTTAAATAATGTCGTCAATGAAAGTTTTCCTTCCTCCTCTGCCTTGGCCCCTGCTGCCTGTAGGGTTATTTTTCCTGCATCTTTTCATGCATCCTATACATCTAAAAGAAAATCATTAATGCTCTTAAAATCTTCAGTCGCCTTCCCCGGCAACGACACCAAAATGTTGGTCACTTTAATTGCTTACTAATTAAATAGTCAAGTGCCACATAAATTGTCAACCCGGGAAAGTCCGATTATTTCAAAGGCAACTACGTATTGTATGTACTCAATTCTAATAGCACTAAAAGCTGTAGTATAAATAAATCACACCTTGTTAAATCTTCACTCTGTGTTACAACAACTATATTCTATTGCAGATATCTAATAAGAGATGAATATTTAATCAGAAAGAATAAATCTGCAAAAGAAAACAATGGCTATTCTATAACAAAGTATCAGGACCCTATCCCCAGAGTAGGAACCTTCAACACCTGCCTCTATTATCCAGTTCACTAATTCACTCTGCAAACCTAATCACCGGTGAGACACTCATGAAATAGCATCAATCGATTAAGAGAGAAACAGAGTTTCAGCAAAAGTAAAATAACATCCAGAAATAGTACTTGTTAACAAGGTATGAACAGAAATCACGCTTAACACACGACAGAAAGATAATGGGTGAATCTTGTGATGAAGGTGGGCCCTGTCCTTCTCACAAGATTCCCTAGGACACAAAAACTAAGATGAGATACTCAGAACAAAACTCTATTCATTCATCAATATACCATATTACAGAAAAGATTCAATCTCGTTCCTTCAACTACAACCTTGTGTTACAGCTTGTTCATCCCCCCTTCTAACGTAGATGTATCCTCTTTATAGAGGAGACATCTATTACAAAAGATTTACGTTATAGATTCTAGTTCAACCCTTTATACAAAAATAGGGAAATCGGTTTCCCGTCAACAGAATGTTGTTACAGTAATTTAGATTATGAATGTTACAACCAATGTAACAGCTTCCTCAGTGATCGATCAGGTTCCTTTTTTGTTGTCAAATCTGGTACGCAAATCTCAACTGTCTCTTCGAGATTTGCATATTGTTCTTGCTATTTCAGCTTCGAGATTCGCGTGCTATTCCTGTTGTTTCAACAACTGCAAAAGATAGTCCTCCCAGCTTTAGGCAGTTTCAACAATGCAGTCTACACATCATTCTTTAATTGTTCAGCAACTCAGTCAACTTCAAAGATCAATTATAAAGATAGCATGATTATGTGTTAAATAATTAAACATATAGCAATGAGAAGAGTCACTGTATACCTTTAGAATGATTGAGTCAAAACACTAGCAAGGAATTTCAAATATGGGTTGAAAAGGGTAATATTATGACAAAATATAAGGTCAAAGAGAGACAATATGGGGTCCTAACAGGGTTTTGATCAGAAATCTTCCCCCTTAGATAAATCTTTGAGGATATGTGATTGAATCTTGTCTCATGTTTATGTTCTGATTTCTTGATCGATTAATTGTTTCCACTGATGAGTAGATTCAAGTATTTTGTTTTAGCAAATTACATAAACAGTTTGAATCTACAAAGAATTTATATAACATGCCTAACTTGGCAAAATTATCATCTATAATTAGGAGTTGGACTTGTACCAAGGTAATCCTATAAAAGTTGGATTGCATAATATTTAACTTGAGCTCCAACCACAATCATTGAAATTGTTATATATGTATCAATAAAATAATTACTTATCTCAATTCCCATTCTAAGTAACCATAAGGATGAGAATAAAGGATTTTTTAGCAAATAAGGTTCCTTCATTAGCATTAATTCTAATCTCAACTCCAATCCTCTCTCCAATTCTAGCCCCTTCTATAATCCTAATATTAATTTCGATGATAATCCCATTCACAATTATTTTTCCTCCTCTTATTTCAGCTTCTTCCTCTCTTAATGCTAAATTGGTTAATTTGTCCTTGGTTGAGCTTGACACTCTCTCCTTAAGGCTCTTATAAAAATACTTCAACTATAATTTTGTTACTCAGGCCATACCGTTTAACGATATCATTTGATCCATAAAATTCATCCCCCACTACCTTCCATACCATGTAGCTGAAGAGATTTGACAAGAACATGGTTGCATTCTCTAAGGCACTAAGATCCCTGTTGGAGAGGTAAATCCCCTCTATGGATAGAGGCGATCCCTACTAGCCCAAAAGGGGTCTAGCAACAATCAAACAATGCTACTCTGCAGGTTCCTAGTTGTAATTAACAAGTGGGTAAAGGACACCTACTTGGATTCCCACGCTATGTTTAATGAAGAGATGATCCTCTTGCTCCTTCGCTCCAGCCGATCACAGTCCTCCACTATCTTCGCGGATGGACACCTGCACAAGCAAAGAGAGAACAAACACAAGCGTAAATCTACCAACAACAACTATATATCAGTCAGGAAAGATATAATTCACATTGATCATTCATAAAACAAATGGGAATGGAACCATAACAGTAGTCATCTATCTTTATTAATCAGAAAATAGAGTAAGGTACAACCGAAGTCCTGACGCTGAGTCCTTCTCTAGAGGGTCCAGCCAGCATGTCTTCCAAGCATTCACCTTTGAAGTAGATCCCCCAAGTCAAAGAGGTCTCTCTCTCACATACAAGGCAACAAACTCATAACCTTCCTCAAGCTCTAAAGCAATCCTCACACAACACACCAAATGCCTACAAAGAGCAGCACAAATGCACTAAGAATTCCTCTATCAAAGTCTATATGTTCCAAACTAGCTGCTCATGGAAATGGTGGAGGTTTATAAAGGAGATGGAGTCTCCATGAATAGGTAAAGGATGAGCTTTCCCCCAAGAAAAGTGGGTGACCAGGCGAACAGATATGCCAGAGAAAGGATGGCGACCTTTACAATGCTAACAGCCTAGTTTGGAGTCATCTGGAAGGCTGGCTGTTAGAACAAACTCGCATAAACAGGATCAGCGCGGGTGCAAAACTGGGATGGCGCGCTGATATCGAAACTCAATTACAGGAGAGGTCCGGTCAGCGCTCAGTGATACAAGCGGAGGGTGCGCTGTTTGTGAAATTCGACCAGCGCGGAAAACACGTGTGCTTCCGCGCTAGCAGCGTATCAGCTAAACTATCACCCGCCAGTCAGCGCGTTTATTTTAGAAACAGTCGTGATGATCCAATTAACTTAGGCAAAGAGGGTTTTTAGCCATTTCAGAGAGCATAAGTATGGTGAATGTGATTTTATGACACAGTAGGAAGACTGATGGGGTAGCAGTGACATTTTACTGTGTAACAGATGCCCCCTAAAGCATGAAGCCCGAGAGAGTGGGAGGGGTGAAATGCTTTACAAGACTGCTGGACTGGAACACCACCAGGAAGAACCTGCA
>APFE030878753.1:0-11447 GCA_000404065.3 Pinus taeda
TCCCTCATATTGTTGCAACAAATTTCGAGGCTTCAACATTTTTCTGCTAGAAGGAGGGCCCAAAACTTGTTGTCTACTAGATTTTTTTATTCTAACATTTTAGTTATCACAGTGGCTCCTCTTAAACTTCCAATTTCGAGTTGTATACATGGACGTGGATCTTCCAACACTCCACTCGAAGTGGTAATGCTCTTGTCTCAGGTAAAGTTTAATGGTAAGAGAAATTCTTGTGATTTTAGTCATGTGTTTCCTTTTATTCAAAAAAATTCAAATTATCATTTTCCAGGAATTAATGAAGGAATTTCATACAAAATCTTTACTCTCACATTCGTGGTAAATGTGAGAAGCTAGTATCAAACTCTTCCAATTGCCTCAATTCACAACTGGCATGAATTCATTACAATATTCCTTTATAAATTTGATGGCTATAACTACAAATAGGTATTTGACGATTTTGAAAATTTACAAAGATTTGAAAATAAATCTTTGATTGATTTGATCATCAGGTTTCATTTAAATTGTTTGAAATTTAAAATTGAAGCAAAACCTACGGAAGAGGAAATACTAGATTGTTATGAACATATTTTATCTCTTCCTCCCATTCATAATTTATGTGAAATTATTTGAATTTTTCCTCAAAATCCTTCCAATTATATTAACACAATTGAGAATTCTAATATGGAGGAGTGAACAAATGATGATGAATTGGCATCTATTATGTATGATCAATTTCTTCATTTAGTGCACACTTCTTAGGATTTAATAATGATCAAGATGCACCTTCACATGTCAGTGAATCTCAATCACAAAGCTTGGAAAATTTTACTATTCAATTGCAAGAAGATATTTGCAATAATCATGAAGAAAGTATGGCTTTGAAATATCAAAATCACTATGCATTAAATTTAGAAAATCAGAACATAAATCATCAAGTACAAGTAGCAATCAAAGTTTCTAGTAACACACATCTTGCTTTACAAATTTATGAATTCTTTTATGATGATAAAATGCTAAATTTAGAACAACAAAGAAACATTCTTCAAGAAAGCATAAGTACACAAATGACTAATCTCAAATCTGTAATTTAGAATGAGCAGAATGCACAACAGTTCTCAAATAGAAACATTGTTAAATCCATTGCTTCTGATTCTCATTTTTACCTTTATCCTGATATTTTTTATGATAGTAATTTATCCCCTCTTAACATCAATGATATTTCAGAAAACAGAGAGGTTGGTTTTAAGGAATTTCCAATTAATTTTTATCAAGATAAAGAATTAAAGTTTTATCATTCTTTTGTCATTAATAAATAGGTGCTTCATATTCCTTCTTGTTTTGATACATTGGATGAGACCAAAGAGAACTTTAATGAATGTCATAAGGTCATTTATGATAGTTACATTGACATTCAAGATATTGATTTACATTATTCTCTTTTGAATCCTCATGATCAAAGTTGGATTACACGTGAAAGTGAAGAACACTCCAATCTGGAAATTGTTTCAAATTATTCTCATTTTCAAATAACTAATCATACTCATGATTTAAGCATTCGAGAAAACATTCCAATCTATGATTTATATGGCGATCAAGCTCTCATTCCTATTCATAGTCATGATTCTCTTTCTAATTCACAAGTTGGTATTAGCAATCATTCAGATTCCATTATTCTAACCAAGTCTTGTGAAAATGAAATTGTTTTAAATCAATCCCAATTGTGTTTTAACGATAATTGTAACACTAGTGTAAACTATGATTTGATTTCATTATTCTTCTTTCTTTCTTCTTTCTCTTTTATTTTTTTTAAATCTAAACTTGTTTCTTCTTTTAGTTTTTTTTTAGATAATTCTGCTGGCATATTGAGCAGCTCAGTACTGAACACTCAATTGATGTGTTGTCTGAATGGGAAAATGAATTTTTAGATTCTAATCATGAACGTCAAGACCTATTTCTCTTCCAATTTCAACTAATGTTCATTTCTTATCGATTAATTCTACCTTCTCAAAGGTAGTGTAAATAAGAGAGTGAATTTTCATAATATGACCAATAATCTGATTCAATTAATAATCTTCCAATGTATCTATAATAGATTTTCATCCATTTTTCATAGAACTCTTTGAAAAATATATGGAAATGTTTCCTTCATGGTAGATTGTTAATAGTTTAACACTTGCACATAACACTAACAAATTTATGCAGGCCATTGTACCTAAAAGCTCATTCTCATGATTTCATCTTTCATCTTCTCTTTCGAGCATCTCCCAATCAATAGTGGAAATCCATTCATATTTCTATCATCCAATTGAAATTCAGTTGGAAATGACTTTCCAAGAGAAGGTAATTGCAAATAATATATTAGCAATAACTGTACATTCTTCTTTCAAGTTTATTTTTTTTAGTTTAATTTTATTTGTATTTCTGTTACTAATGATTGATCTATACATACATGTAGGAATTAAAATGAGAAAGTGGTCACATTAGAAGTATGGCTATACGTAGTCATGTTTCCTTAATTAATTTAGGAGTAGGAAGACATTAATTTCGATTAGATTTCTTTTATGTTAGCACATATTTCATTATTTATGATTTCAATAAAGCAAGTAATAAATCTGACTTCTTATGGGAATTCCCTATCATTTTTGGAAAAGTAGCTTAAAATATTTTTGAAGCTCTTAGATCTACACATTTGTGCATAGCACTTGATTGTCTTATTTTGGAAAAAAATCATTTCTATGATCATACATGAAGAAATTTAAAGAATTTGCTACAGCGTGTCAATCCTTCATTCATGATTAGCTGTAAATAATAACTCATATTCACCACTCTAGTCTTCTTATATAAATTTGAGATGGATGCAATATAAAAACTGATTACTTAGCATTTTTAGATAAACAAGTAGGTGATGTTGAACATATTCAAATTTTGACAAACTTTGGGAAAAATTAAAGATCCATGAGGTAAAGTTACAATCAAAATTCTCCTAGTTATGTGTTTATAGGTTCATCATAATCTATTGTTATTTTTACTTTTTCAAGGTTATTTCTTATTTATGTTTTGTTTCTTTTTCAAGTCTTCATTGACTTTATTATGGAGACTTAAGATACGCAAGAAGCTATACCTTTTCTAAAAATGCAACATGTTCATGGAAGTATTATTTGGTGTTCACCATAATATTGAGTATCGCTCAATTTTTCCATCATTCAAACCCCAACAGGCCAACAATATCAGAAGATTCACATCAGAAAATTCTAATATCATAATTGTTATCATTTGAATAGCTCTGATAAACATATTCCCTGATCTAATACTTCTGATATCTATTAAAAGGGGTTTTGTTAAAAGTCAAAGTTAACTTGATTTCTTTATTTTTTAATTGAATAATTTAAGTTGTTGTCTTGACATAATGCCACATATAATATCACATTTCGCATATCATAAGTTTTCAATTGAGCATATCCCCAATCACAGATAATCAATAGTAGACTTCTCCAATATTGTGATACAACCCCGGACCCAATAGAACATTTAAATATAGTTATGACAACGATCATATCCATGCATAAATTGAAATTTTGGTTGAGGAACTTGTTTAAAAGGATCAATGTCTCGTATCCGATATGAAATTAAATCTGCATGATAGAATAACGGGGTCCGTTCTATATCACATATTAGTGTATCAACAATATTGAATCTCGTATTCAAAATCTTCTGGTTGTCGATTTCTTATCAAATTCAAAGTTGGTCCCACAAGTGAGGAACATCATCTCTCATAATCTGATTATCACAAGAATCATATTGGCATTTCCTTTTGTTAACAATTCAAATCACTGATATCACTATTCTCTGATATAGCAATCACTCCATTGCAATTTCTCATTACATATGCTCATATCACAACCTTGCCATTACAACACTTATATCGCATCACGAAATTGAAATGACATATTACCTTGACATCCTTCGATGCAATACATGATGATTTATGCCTCTTTCTTTATCTTTTAACTGTTATATTCAATCTCATATCGGCAAAGGTGAATCTTACAGTTTAAAAATTATGCATGGGAGAAAACTTGTGATGTGAAAAATTTGATAAGGCGTTGTGTTGTATAAAATATTTTAAAGCACTCTTGGGTGACCATTATGGCAATAAATCAACTGATAAGAAATTTGCAACATGGATAAATCATTCTTAATTTCTCTTCTATTTAAGTTTTGATATGTCACTATTTATTTAATATACAAATTTAAGACCTCTCCATCTACACATTTGTATTTCATTATTTTGGATTTGGTCTTAATTCTTAACAATTTCTTAAAATCATGGAGTTGATATGAAAATTACAATGTTATCAGAACCGTTCATGGTTGCGACTCATTAAGAAGTAAATCTTCCATTTTATTTCTGATGGATTTGGCTTATTTTCGATTCCTTGAACACGAAACGCTGCTTTATTAATTTACTCCTTGCTTTAGTATAGATTTAATAAAAATAATTTTGGGGTTACAAAATTATAGTTAGTTGAACTTCTTCATGCTTTTAATTCAATTAAAGGAAAAATTTAGCTAGTATTGGAGAATATGATACCTCTCAGGTAATATTAAATGAAATTTTGCAATGGTAAGTTTCATGTGCCCAATTTCATTCAGTTTCATTTATTTACTTCAAGTTTAAGTTGCATTTTTAGTTTTGTTGATCATGAACTCTATTTTTACAAGTCTTCATGAACCTTTTGCACCTCTACCATATTAGTTTTGAAGTTCATTCTCTTGTCTTTAGTTTGCTTTGAGATTATTGAAATAAGCAATAATGATACTCATTGAATTAACTAAACTGGGGAGTTTATGAACCTTTAACTATTTCCTTAAATATTGCTTTCATTCAAAAATGATGAAGATGCTTTTTGTAGGTTTCTCTTTGAAACAAAAAAGTTTGTAGCAGAAAGAGACTTCTCATTTAATATATTATCTATCATCACTACTATTGGAAGCCAAAATTCTTATAACTATGCAGGATAAAGTTTATCTAAATCTCAACAAAAGAAGGAACATTCACATGATTATTTTATTTTATCTCTTTTGTTGAGACATTTGAATAAGTAGTCTTGATGGAGTTTATCTTTTAAATTTGGATTTTTCTTTTAGTGTTTTCTTTCTTAAATTTTGTTTTGGTTTGTTGATTTCTTTTCTTACTTTAATTTAAGAATTCTTTTCCTTTTTCTTTTAGTTTTGATTTCATTTTGGTGACTCTCCCATGATTTATATGAAAAGGCTTTTTCCTAGCCTAATAACTATTGTCATACATGGGAAATCTCTTAACTCTATCCATTTCATTTATCATTAAAGGCATATCTTGATGGAACCATAATATCATTTGGCTTTAAATATTTTTCATGGAAGAACACACATCCTTTCTAGGTGATTGAGTTTAATTTTTCAAGGAAATAATTGATTTGAGTTTAACACAATGAATCCCTCACACTCTTCCACATAAAATCCTTTGATTGATAGTTGCAGGGAAAGAATTTGTAGCAAACATTATGAAAGTATTGTGTCTATTAAACGTAAATCTCTATTACCATCCCACCTCTTTCACTCAAATACATAATAAACTAAAATCTTGAAAATATTCTTATCAAAAGAGTGATTAAAGAGGAAGCATGGGAAATACAAGTAAACGCGTCAGGGCTATGGATGCTTGCTGGCAGCTAGACTAAGCTTGTATGGCATAAAAGACAAATTCATTGGGGTATTGTTCAAGCTCGTTGGCATCAAAGAAAAGTCAAAGACAATCATGACATGGATATATGCTTTATCGAAAACTCCTCTCTCTCCCTTCTTCTATTATTATATGAGGTAGGTTTGAAACAAATTTTCCCAAATTTGGATTCTTGAATTTTACTCTTGTCTTCTTTGAGTACTTATCTTTACAAAATCCTATTGCTTAATCCATTTTTTTTGGGACCTATGGAAATATTTTACTGTTAGACAATTTCATAAACTCCATTATTTTTAACCTATTTGATAAATTAAAATTTTTTATCTTTAACTAGAGATAATTGGATATTTCTAGTGTGCCACCATTATTGTAGGGAAAACCAAACACCCCCATGTTTGACTTATTGACTCAAATAATGGGGACACTTTCTATAAATTTTTATCTAAGCATCTCTTATGATTTTCATTTGAGTTAATTTTCGTACAATTTGATCATTTTATTTTCGTCAGATTTATATTTTGATTGTTTCGTTGAATCTGACTTTTAACTAACTTTCCATTGATAATTGTTTCAACTCATTTTTTCAGCTGGTTTGTAAATGACACTCCTCTAAAGTTTGATTGTTTTCTTGTATGGACTAAAAATGTAAATAAATATAGAAAATTTTGCTTTTTCATATTCTAATTAAGTTAAATAGTCATTCACTGTAAATATTGAATTTTAGTTAGCTTTTATTAATTTTTCATTTTTTCACTAACGGTCCGACAAAATGACCTAGCTAAATCATACAAGAGATAAAAACATGTTTCAGAATCTTGGTAATTTACTCCAATTATTGTTTTAAAAGAAATTACCAAACACATAATCTCAAAATTTTAGAGTGCCTATAGTTCATTTGTAGGATTGATAATTCGCATGGACCCACTCATCTTTATTAATTTAATAGCCACCGATACCAAGATCACAAAAAAAAAATCATATTACAAAATCTCATCCCAAGAAAAAATTATCGCAAAATTCTTCTCACAACTTTTTTCTTACATAATACTTATCGCATGAACCTTAAACCTTAACTTTTAAACAAAAAAAAGAAATGCAACAGGGTTGATGCGATGATAACTTTGAATTTTATTTTATTTTCAATTCGTTTCAAATGAATTGAGGGCATAAATATGTATATATTAATATGTTAATATAACTTATATATATATATATATATATATATATATATATATATATATATTATGATATATATATATATATATATATATATATATATATATATATATTAACAAGATCAAGTACTAATATATTATAAAACAACAGTGGAGGGAGAAAGTCCCAATACAAATAGAGAGGGGAAGATCAGTGAGGGAGGTGCGAAAGGGGAGCACAATCCCATCCTCCAAATCACTGGTCTTGCTTCTTAGAAATTGAAATACATAGTGACTATATTGTCAGACGAACTATCCTAACAGTAAACAAAATCTATAGAGCATAGAAAATTTGTCAAAGAGGTCACCAAAACTGAATGACAAAATCCTCGGGGGGCTTATATTTCTTGTTGCTAAGCTTGGTCGAGGCTTTGCCTTGCTCACTTTGGTTGAGTGTCTTTATGAAGCTCACTGCTTCTTCCAAATGTTGACATTTTTCCTTGAGCCCTTCAATCTCTTCTTTTTGCTTCTCAAACTTTTTCTTCTTAGATTTGTTTTCATTTTCCATTTCTGCTCTGAGCTCATTGAGAGTTTTGACGAAGCACCCAATTATGAAGCAGTTTGCTTGACAAAGGGCGCAATTATTGTTATTCTCAATCTGTTACAAGGGATTGCTAGACATATTGGTGATAGAGGAGATGCTTTCCTTATCCTTGTTACTACTCTGAAGCTGAGGTCTTCTGGACATGACGGGGTGGAAAGCTACTCTTCTTGGGTTCATGGCCAAAGTTTCTCCCTACTTTGAGAGCCCGAAACTTCCCGAGGAATGATTGGAGTTCAGGCCGTCACTAAATATGATATGAAGTTGATCTGAAGCTGATGCCTGTGGGTGTCAGAGCTTATGGGAGAGGGGATGAGACAATGAAGAAGAGCAATCCAAAGGGAATGATCACTGATTCTTTTGAAGCCCATAGATCCGATGAGAGTAGAGGAAGAGGATTGATGGGGAGGCTGAGAGAACTTCTGGGAGTGAGTGGGGGAACTGAGAAAGGGTAAGAAGTGAGGCATAACTGAATAGGCTTGTGACACCCTGTGCCCAATACTAAATGAAACCACCGAGATAGACAGGACGTTAGCCGAAAAATTACAAAACCATAAGAAAAATAGTAGCAAGTTACCTCTTTTCATGCATAGAAGGGAAGAGAAGGAGCTGATGTTACTCCCCAGAAACCTCCTTAGACAAGCATTACAACCTGGAGAACTTCTATTATCGCTGCTCCAATGAGTCTTCTTGTGAGGGAGCCTAATACCACACTAGTTCTTATAATCCTTGATGTGGAGCTCCTCATGAGCCGCCCTGGCGATGATATCATAACAATTCATGACAAGATGAGAGCTCGTATCATTGAAGAGACATTTACCAACTGCTGTCATGTCTTGAGGGTGATATATGTTCAGCAGTATGATACACTAGCTGTAGCTCTGAACAGAGGATATTTTCTGCTTAGCTCTAGGCGGATTTTCTTTGTTTTTCATTTCAAACAAATGAGGGAGGATCGCCTTCTAAATCTGCATTGTACTAATATCCCCTTTTTTAAAGTGAATATTGTAATTTCCGAGGTATTATATAATGCGCCACATCACCATTGAGAGTTGGTTATGGTGTCGGTTTATCATAGACATCATTATTTACTCTAACTGTCCCTACCTCTCTGTCCACCACCTTATTGGCGAAGGCATCTGCAGCTTGGTTATGAGCTCTTAACACATGTTTGTAAACCACTTTCCCAAATAGGTTAACATTATCGTTAATTCTTTGCTTTATTTTATTCGAAGCTTGATTTTTGAATTCTGTGCCAACTTCCATTGTCGCTATTATAATAACAGAATCTCCAATAATGGTTGGATCTTTCGCCTGAAGCTTTATGAGGATGATGGTGCCCATAAGCAAACCATAAGCCTTAGCCTTGTTGTTTGATAGAGTCCCCAGCCCCCATTCAAACATGGAAACTGTTTCACCTTGCTGATCTAGGATAAGCCCACCTGCCCCAGCTCTTTCGGGGTTTTTCCTTGAGGCACCATCGAAGAAGAGGATGTAGCTTCTTTGGTTTTTGATCCAACCTTCTATTTCCTTTTCATTGCCCCGAAGCTTCCAATTTTCTTGGTTGTTTCCAACATTCTTTGGTATATGATTCCTAACTAGGCCATCCATGGGAATTTTTTTGTACCAATCCTTTTCTATTTGTGTCCAGTTGGTTTGATCCGTGGGTGACATACCTTTAGAGCTGATCAATTCTACAATTTGGGCCCAAGTTTTGGATAGAATAGTGTTTGAGCTAGGTTTTTTGCCCTCGAAGATGCACTTGTTTCTTACCAACCATATGTGCTAGGAAAGGGTGGAGGGGAGACACTTCCAAACACTCACGATGGAAGCCTTATTTCTCTTGGCATAAGGGTAGCTATGAGTCTAGTTCTTGTTTAAAGGAGACAACTGCTCAATTGAATCGATATTCAAGTCAAGGGGGTTGATAACTTGCTTCCAACACTATCTAGCTATAACACAGTTCAAGAATAGGTGTTGGGTACTCTCTTCTTCTTCTTGGCAAAGAACACACATATAAGGGCCATGAATTCCTTTTCTCCTCAGATTCTCAGCTGTGAGAATCCTCCCTTTCAGCATGGTCTAAGCAAAAAACTTGATTTTAGGAAGGCAAGCATTCTTCCACACAGCTGGCCAAAGGCTCCAATTATCACAGTTGCTATGGTTACAGAGGAAGTTTTAACCATATTTGATAGTGTAAATTCCTCCACTAGGATCCCAAATATAATTGTCCATACTCTTTTTATTTATCGGAGTTGAGCCATAGAGTAGAGCTTTCAACTCTTCCCACTGTTCCGAGAGGCGATTAGGTAGAGAAGGATTTTTCCAAGTAGTCCATCTATTTTGATCCCACTCCGAGATGGAGAATAAGGAAGATATATCCTTCTCCTCCAACCAGTCATGCACATCTCCCAAATTTTGATTTCCTTTTAATGGAGCTGTCCCCATAATTTTGTCATTCCAAATGGAAGTGTTTTCTACGTTTCCAAGATTTCTTGAGAATTGATGTCTGATGTGGGGAATGGTTTTTTTAATAAGCCTCCAGATTTAGGTACAAGGACGTTCTGGTATCAGCTCATTCATCAGTGAGGACCTCTACCTGTTGAGATATTCCTTGGCCAAGGCTTCTCCCCACCACTATTCCTACCCATTTATCATGTGCCAGACTAGCTTGATACCAAGAGCTTTGTTAGTTATGTTTGGGAGGTAGATGGAGATACCTCCATGTTTGAAGGGAAGAGTCAGTTGATCCCACCAAACCAAACTGAACTTTTTGGAGTCATGCCTACCCTCCACCAAAGGAAACCTTTGATTATAAGCTCCATTTGCTTATGAATGCTAGCTGGAGACAAAGTTAAAGCTAACTGATAAATTAACAAAGCCGAAAGAAGAGCATTGATTAGGATGGTTTTGCCAGCCAAGTCTAACCACATCATCCCCCAAATTTAGATTTTCCCTCTCACTTTCTTGATTTTTTTATTCCAAGTCTCTGTCCGTATCCCTTCTTTGGCCAATGGTAACCCGAAATGTATGAAATGACTCCATTTTTGCTGAACTGGGATTTCCAGGATTTGAGAGATCCTTTGCATGATATTGTTTGGCACATTCCAGGTGTATATTCTACATTTTTTATTATTCAAAAGACCTCCAGAGGCAGCTAAGAAGTCATCTAACACCTTTTTGAACCTTCTAGCAATAATACTAGAGGCTCCCCCAATCAATAGAGTATCTTCAGTGAAGAGAGAATGATTAATTTCTTTAACCCCTCGAGCAATCCTGATAACAGTAATTTCCCTTGTGATTCTTTGATTCTGCAGCTGTATGATGAGCATTTCTACCATAATGATGTAAAGAAAGGGGGAGAGTGGGCATCCCTGTCTTAAACCTCTAGTGCTGTGAAAGTATCTATTGTGCCTTCCATTAATCAAAGTTGCAATCCATGGATTGGAGATGGACTCTTCAATGATCCTAATAAACTTGGGTGAGATGCCAAACCTTTGAAGAGCTACAACCAGAAAGCGATGGAAAGCATGACCAAAAGCATTAGCCATGTCCAACTTTTTGACCATACATATTCCATTGTTTGGAATGCTGCTGTGAATGGTTTCTTGAATGAGGATCACATTGTTAGGATATTCCGACACATAGGAAATAGTTAAGTTCAACTTGGTCTAGTATAGAGTTAGGTATAGAGTTAGGTAAAGTGTGTTTCTTTACCATTGTACATTTTGTAACTTACAATCCGACAGTCACGCTATGTAGTGATCTGACGGTTCACTCTCTCCTCAGTATTACCGACACTTGATCCATGGCTTGACACCCGATTGGCCCATGAGTTCTATTTCAAGCGCGTGGAGGGTCATTGTTCGAGTAATCCGTCTATGAGAGAAAGCTTATGTAAATTTTCATTCTTTGATTAATAAATTGCCTGAAGTGGCCACGTTGGCTCAGGCCATGGACTGTTTCCCTCTTT
>APFE030878756.1:0-26647 GCA_000404065.3 Pinus taeda
TAGATAGTGTCGAGGTCTCTTATAAATGCTCGCATAACTCCTCCTCCCTGCGTTTGAGACTCAAAGATGAAATTTCAGTATTCGAAAGTTTCTGCTCAGTGTTCGGCACAATGACAGTAGTATCCAATAGTCATCTACAGTCAGTGACAACATAGTATAGTCATCAGAATCAGGGTTTCGTTTTCAAGCCTAATTAGATCTATTTCATGGATATCATAGTTGTTTTGTTGCATAGGTAAAGTTATGGATCATTGTACTCTGTTTTGTTGAACTATTTGATGACGATCTCAGAAGAAGAAGATTTGCAAGGTTTTTTCCCATAGTAGGTTTTTCCCTAGACTTAAACCAATCCTAGTGTCTCTATGTGTGTGGATTTTTTTCTTCTATTGTTCCTTTTTCACTGCATTGATGATTATGATGTTGTTCTTTCTATATAATTGAATATGTTGATGAATAATGGTGTATATATGAATAATGTAATGATAATATAGGGTGAACTTAATGTATTAATGATGAAATTCAATTATCAAAGCAAAGTACAATGTAGCCATGTGTAAAAATTAACATCTTGGAGTCTCGATTGGCTTGAGAAGGTCTTCTTGCATTAGATGGCTTTCCATTTCCTTTATTTTGATTCTTATTCTTCCCTTGAGTGATGAAGGCAGTAGGCTCTCCTTCATTTGGCCTTTGAATCATTCCCCTAGATATCATCATTATTTCCTCTTGATTTCATAGAGCAAGTAGCTCATCAAAAGAAGGTACCATTTCCACATTATTTATTGGAGTAATGAACACATCCCATGATGAAGGCCACTAAGGGAAAACATCACCAATTCCCTGTCATGTACAATTTCTTGAGCATTTTGGAGTTGATTCCTGATTTCATTGACACTGGTGAAGAAACATTGCACATTCTCTCCCTTGTGCATCTTATATTCCTTGAGTTGATTTTTCAAATCCATAATGTGACTCAAATGGTTCACTTCATACATGTCAACAATCTTATCGTACATTTCTTTGGATTTCTTCAAAGAAGAAATATAAACAAGTAGATTATCTCTAAAAGAATCAATAATTACCTTTTTAGCTTTAATCTCACCTTTCTTGTACTTGGACTTGACAGCTTGGGGAGCATTTTCCAGTGGTGCTGAAATATTTCCTTCCACGTATTCCAAGACATCATACTCATCTAAAGTGACATTAATCTTCGTATTTCAATTTGCACAACCAGATGCATCAACTAGCTTTTCATTATCTTTGAAGTATGAGGTAGACATTTTTACCAAAAATGACTTTTCAATCAACTACTAGAAGATGGATGTTCTTGCTCTATGTCTCTTGGGCTTGTCTTCACCTCAACTCTAATACCATGTTAATTTTCTTTAAGAATTGTTTTATGTTGCACCAATTACTTCAACAATTTCCAATAGCATCCAATTTATAATTTCCATTTATTCAATTAACCAATAATAGTAGAGCAATAGTAGATAAAACAATTATACAATATGCACAATGGAAGACAACCAAGAGAAAAGAGATACAATATTTGGTCAATGACCAGGTAAAAACCTCACGGGGGGGAAACCCTTTGCAATTCTTCTTCTATTAGGTTGTCTTCAAATGTTCAACAAAGAGCATGCATCATCTAAGATATCAAAAAATCAATATCCAATATCCAATCAATTCAATATGCTAGGAAATTTATCCAAAGATAAAGACAAGAGAGAGAGAGAGAGAGTCAATGAAAGTCAACTCTGATGCAAATCTTCCCAATTCAACAACAATGTGTGCCCTAACCAGTCAATAGTCAAAGGTCACAATAGTCCTCCAGGAGCTCGATCAAAGGTCTTCCAACTCAACCTCCTTAGCTAGTCAACTAGAAGTCAAAACAATCCAAATCTGAGCAATCATATTTGGTCAATGTAATGATGAAGCCTATGGTCAAAATATGCAATAGGTCTATAGTCAAAGTTCCCAGACTTCCTCAGTTTTTGTTCCCTCCAATGTGGCCTAATTAAACAGAAAAATCCCAAGAGAAATTGTTGCCAAAATCAGTCAAAATGCCCTTGGACAATGCCTTGAAATAGATCTGAAATTTGGCCAATCAAAGAAAGACACTTGTCCCTTTGCATGTGTGAGAGATCCCTGCAATTCTTGACCTATACGAACCAATCAATGAAGGAGAGAGAAATTATGTTGTGTGATTGTCATGCTAAATGAGGAGAACTTGACTTGTCTTTATATGTGATAAGGGAGGGGTTATTTTGCTTCTAGGCCGACCTAAACAAATGTGCCAATGTGGGTTTCATCATCAAAAATATATTTTTCCTTGTTCTAATTGAGTGCTTCAAAAGTCAATTTTGGTCCTCTCAGAAGGAGGAATTTAATGCAATGGTTGGAATTTGTCATTGAGATGTCAAAATAACATTAGGTAGTCTAAAATTTTATGGATTAGGAGGTTCCCACCTACTGGGAAATTAAAATATAATAATTCTAAAAAGTTAATTTAATTTAACTTTCCCTTTAGAAACCCCATCCTCATAGTCTAACCAACACTTGATTATAAAATAAAATATAACAAACCCCAAAAGTGGTTCAACTTTCGAGCAACTTTGAGGAGGCATAAAAATAAGAGGGGTCCTGTGAAGGGAAGGGGGAGAATACCATGAGGAGAGGCATGAATTAAATATGAAGTTGTCATTCCTTCCTTTTGCTTTCAATATTCGGTGAGTTACAAGAAGTTGAACCAAAAAGTGGCAACAAATTATTTTCAATGAGAAGATATAGTCTGAAAGGTAACTTTGCTCAACCTTTGGACACATATTTTTAGGTAACGTGAATTCCCATTATTTTATTTGTTGTTTTAATTTCTTGTTATAATTTATTGAGTGCTAACAACCATTAATCTTACACAGAAAATAAGTTATCTATAATTATATCAGATCATCTGAAGGTGTTTGAAGGTTGTCTCATGATTTATTTCTTTCCAGAGTGTATGTATATGACCTCTTTTCTTTACAAATACTTAAAATTTGATATAGTCAATATTCTTCACAGGAATCTACCTTTTGTTTGTTGTACTCGTAAACATTCAGTTAATAAACCAACTACTTTTTCTCTATCTTTATTGTGCATATTTCTCACATAAATTTATATTTTTATAAGCAATTTGTTCTCTTTAATTTAGAAAATATAATGCAGTTGAGGATCACGGTTACCTGGTAATCATTTTGCCTAGAATTACCTGAGTAGTCATTTTGATCTTTTTTGACTCTTTAAACTTGAAAATATCATCGAGTACTTGTCTTTCAAGCTCGCTAAACCAACGAAAGTGACTAGAGTCAAATTTTCATCCTTTTCTCGACTCTTAAAACATGAAAAGGTAAAGCTTTTGTTTCAAATTCTAAAATCAATTAATTATCCGCAGAAAAACATCCTTCTTGTGGAAATAATCCTTAGTATATCTTAGGTTGATACCAATGGCAACATTTCCTGAGTCTACCAGTCAAGGAAACCCCTCTGACGGGAATCCTAGTCCTTTTCCTTCTTTCGGAAATACTGGTGCTCCCTATATGGCGATGTTGTCCCTTCCTGGATTGACCATTAGTCTGCCAATTTGTTTATTTTCGACCTCAGTGGTTCCAAGTGTCCAAACTGCTTTTCAACCAAGTTCTCCTCCACTTGAACAACATCAAATTCATGTTGATCCTAAGGTTGACTCCTCAGCTTCTTTGCTTATTTCTTCACCTCGTTCTTCCTTTTCGCCTGGTGAAAGTCTGGATTCTAGTAACTAGGAAGCTAAGAAGAAGAAGAAGAGGACGAAGAAGAATAAGAAAAATAAGCAAGGGGCAACCAAGCAGTCATTGCTACGGATGCAACTGATGTGGAAACTTCCAACCAGCCCCAAAAAGTAAAATTCCCTTGCACGTTCTGTAAGGGTGACCACCATCTTTGGAATTGTCATGGTATTCCTAAGGTCTTAGAAGTGTGGTCCATAGGTTCACATCGACCTTTGTCATCAGCCTATAGTGATCATGCTGATAATAAACCTTCAACTAGTAACATTAAAGCTCATGGGAAAAAGGGAAAAGTCAAAATTCCTTGTAAGTTGTGTGAAGCTAATCATCCCATTCACCTTTGTCTTCTTATGGATGAAGCTTCCAAAGTGTTGGAAAACCTTATAGCTTCTCTACCTCTTTTTCCAGCTGGTTATTGAAAGCTTTCTCCTGACCCTTCACTAGTTGATTTAGTGATTGATCAAAAGTCATCTTTGGTCAACCTCACTCTCTCTGAAAATGAGTATCGTGAGTCCATTCTCAACCAACCATTGGTTGAGAAAATGGTAGACTTCACTCCATCTTCAGTTAACCCTTACGATTTCGGTAGAGATGAACCTTGTACTGCTCAAGCTCTTCTGGTTTCTTTAGTTTCAAATGAACTAGAGGGAAATCCCCCCGTTCTCGAGGTGCATGAGATAAATTCTCTTGTTCCCACAGAACAAGAGGGTAGATCTCACATTCCTACGACACCCCCTCTGAGTAGTTTAGTCACTTCTTTTGATTGGAGTCAACTGGCAGGATATTGTCTTATGTCTTATGTGCCTTTCCAGATTATGGTATAGGCTTACCATATGGTCGTACCTAGCACAGTCATAAACGAGGGTGCATCTGTTAGCATCCTCTACTCAACTGCTTGGCAGGCTTTAGGTTCTCCTCAACTTGTACCCATCACCTAGAATCTGTTAGATTTTAACAGAGGAACCAATCAACCGTTAGGGATCCTTCCTAAGTTTCCTATTACTTTGGGAGGAAAGACTGTCTATATAGACATGATGGTTGTCCAAGGCCATTTATATTTTAATCTATTCCTTGGTCATGACTATGTTTATGTCATGGGAGCTCTTGTCTCTTCCCTCTTTCGAGTGATGTGTTCCCCCCATGAAGGAAGCATTGTGATCATTGATCAGATTACATTCATTTGTCTTGAGTCAACTCCCCATCAACCATCATCCCTAAATGGTTCTTATTTGCAAGCGGTATCACCCCCGCCATAGGTTAATTACATGGCCACTTGTTCCATGTCCACATCTATTGATGATCTAGTAGGTGATGTAGTACAACATGTATTGGGGGCATTGGAACCCAATTTTTCATTTGGATCCCTAGACATGTATCCCCTCCAGGGTGTTGTTCTCCCATCTTATGAGAATCTCTTGGAAGCCATGGCCTCTTTTGATATATGATGAAGTATCATGGATCAGAGTTCCTGGTCTTGTGTCAAGCTCCTTAAAAAATGAAACAAGGGATATGGAGCAGAGTTCCCTATCTTGTGTCAAGCTCCTTAAAAAATGAAACAAGGGATATGGAGCAGAGTTCCTTGTCTTGTGTCAAGCTCCTTAAAAAATTAAACAAGGGATATGGAGCAGAGTTCCTTGTCTTGTGTCAAGCTCGTTAAAAAATGAAACAAGGGATGGAGCAGAGTTCCTTGTCTTGTGTCAAGCTCATTAAAAAATGAAACAAGGTGTCATGAGCATGGTTATTTTCTTGTGTCAAGCTCATTAAAAAATGAAACAAATCCCCTTCCAATTCGATTCTTTGATTAGATCTCATAAAATCCCAGTCGAGTCTTTCACTTGATCTCGTAAATTAACCTTTATTCCATCCACCTGCTAGTAACCAGTAGTCTACTTAGGTGAATGAAATGAAGCTTTGGGGGCATGTACCTCAAACTGAGTCATCCTATTGGGGGGCATGCAAACTTATCTCAAGCGTACTTTATCTTTGTTTCAATCTTGTGTAAAAATGAAACCAAACCCAAACATTGTTTGTTTCCATTTCAAGCTTGTGTAAAAATGAAACAAAATCCAAGCATAGTTTTCGATGTTTCAAGCATGTTTAAAATTGAAACCATCTTCAAGTATACTCAAGCATAGTTTTCGATGTTTCAAGCTTGTGTAAAAATGAAACCATTCTCACTTTAAATCTCGTGATTGTCATTTTTATCAGCTGAATTTTTACTGGATGAGCCTTGGTTTTTTCATTCCATCGTCACCATCTCTTTGGCCGTTCATATGCTTTCACTTGGTTGTTTTACCCTTTCCTGAGGAAAATCTGTGATGAGTGGTCTTATTAGCCAGCCTCTTGACCATTACATGTTTTGAGCAGTTCCATCATGACCAAAATGAGTTTTTATCCTTTTATACCACTCATTCCTCCAGGAAGAGTCATCTTTCATCTCTTCTCTGACTCTTGAAATATGAAAATATTGTCGAGTAATTGTCATTTCAAACTCGTTAAAGTAAATGAATTGACATCGTCTAAGTATAGGTTTACCACTTTTTCGGGCTAAGATTGAATATTTACGAAAAAGGTACACCTTGGTCGACATGGTCATGAGGTTCTTTCAAATATTGTTTTCTACCTTTTCGGATTCAAGAGACAAATTACGAAAAGGGACATGATGGAGTTTTATTTTTTTGTCTCTTTTTCAAACTCTCTAAATATGAAAAATATATCGAGTTATTATTCCGTCGGAATCTTTAAAAATTAAACGGCGAAAAACTTGTCACCATGACGAGCCCGAGTTTCTCCTTCCAAGGCCGCGTAAAACTTACTAGGTTGGATTCATCCGAAGGGTGAACTTATACGAGAAGCATATGGTATCCTCTTCAAGCTTGTGTAAAAATAAAGAGGTATTCGCTAGAAATAGTGGGGGAAAAGTGAAAGTGAAACATCTCTTGTATAGGCAGCATGTCTCTCCTGAACATGACACTCATTTGTTTCTCGTGTCGGGTTTGGGACATCCTTGCTTAGTCACTTTTCCTTACAGGTTTGGGTAATCCATTTTACCTCTCATTTGATTATTCCACTTTGTCATCATGACCCTTGGTACTATGTTGAGTCAAATGTTGCCACACTCCAGATTCGTGTCGCCAATATGTTCAAGAGAAGTCCTATCTATAGTCTACTACCTATACATTGTCTGACTCTTTGCTTTAGTCTTAGATCCTACTCATTTCATTCCACTTTATTCCTTGTTTCGTGTCAATGATGGGGGACTCAGTATGACCCTCCTTCGACGGGTTATTTCCTGTCGACTTTAGCTCATTATCCAAGAAGATGACTTAGAAACTCCCTTTCAAAACCTCAGAGCTTGCATGCCTTAATGGCAAGTTCTTCACATCCGACGACAGGCTTCCATCATTGGCTTTCGATCGGATGATTCCATGAGTGTTCAACTTCAACTTCATTACACATTCATGGATTTTATTGTTGTACCTTGAGAGCCATTGTCATCATTGGTGGTTTCTCTCGTGCCTGTTAACGGCCCACATCATTGGCCGGTATTCAGGCATTTTTCTAGCATGTTCAACTTCGAAACATTCATTCGCATGTTGAAATTCGTACTTGGATCGGGTTGGGATGGGGCACAAGACGTTGAGTTTTGTCTAATATGACTTAGGCTGCGTGGAGTTATGTATTATTCATGATTGTACACACGTTTCTATTATACGGATGGTTGTGACCATACCGTGGAACTTTATATTAATGATGATGATCCTTCTATATCAGATGGTTGCATCCATGCCTTGGATCTTAGATTTATAGATGATGCTTCTATATTGGATGGTTGCACCCATACCGTTGATCTTTTCACATAGTCCTTTCTATCCGGATGGTTGCATCCATACCTATATTCATGTTTTGACATCAGATATGTATATGTATATGCATACTTGATTTGCAGGTCTCCTAACAGTGTTTGTTCTCATCCTTGCAACAGCTCGTAAAGAATCTCAGCCATCACTCCTTGTTCTGCCTTCATGCTTTAGGGGGCATCTATTACACAATATTTTGTCACACCTACTGCACTCCCTTATGACATACCCAGAAGTGCCTGAAACATGAACATAATGCAGTGTACTCATTCATATATGCAACCTGAAACATGAACATAATGCAGTGTACTCATTCATATATGCAACTCAGATCCTCCCTAAGACATTGATTGGAAAATTCCTTGAGCTTCCCCTGAAGGAAATAGCTCTAAAACCCTAATTTGAGAATCAATGCTCTTATGAGGATAAAAACAACGATGATCGCTTGTTGCATTGTACTCAACCTGTGATGGCATCACTTTGTTCACTTGTATACTCGCGACGATCCCAAAAAGGAAATTTTCCCAAAGAGGATGAGAAGCTTCGTGATCTAGAAACTTCCAAAGCAATGAGCTGGAGGTTGTTTGGCATAGATGAGGTCAAGTTGTCCCAACTTGGCCTCTTGGTCTTATCCCCATGAGCTACCTCCTTGAGATGAGGGCCTACTCCTATCTTTGGAGAGGTCCTAACTCCCTTTCCCAGCCTATATATTCATCCTCTCCCATTCCCAAATGGTTGGTCAGGTTAAAGGTTGGGTTGGTCTATGTCTATTTACACCCTTATGCTAAGATTGTGCCTATATGCTACTCATTTAGATTGGAGGAGTGCTTGGAGAGCTTTACTTGGACTTGGATATTCATTTCAAGGAGAGCCTATCAACATCAAGGCTTGGTTGTATGCTTCCCTTTATTTTCTATTAATATACACTTGTTGGTTCATTTTCCCTAAATGTGTATGCTCATGTATCATTTAGCTTAACATTCCTTGATCAGTTAAGTAGGTTGTTTTTGAATATGCCTTGTTGTGTCTTGATCTATTGTGCAGATGTATAAGCATTGAGAGCAACAGGAATGAGCCCATGATGCAAGTGATTCAAGGTCTTCAACAAAGCAGATCGAGATAGTATTAGAATGAGGTAGGCCATCTTCTTCGTCTCTCTTTTCAATTGCAATTTAGGAAAGTGTCTAGTAGACTGTCACATAGGTTGCTAGACCCACTCATTGGGCAAGAGGGATCGTCCTTGTCTGCATAGAGGATTTACCTAGACAACAGGGATGGAAAATCCACCAGATGGATGTAAAGACATCCTTTCTCAATAGCGTTGTTGAGGAGGAAATTTACATAGAGCAACCAAAAGTATTTGAGACATATGATCAAGAGTTGCATGTGTGCATACTCAAGAGAGAATTGTATGGTCTCAAAAAGGTGCCCCAAGCATGGTACACTCATATCAAAAATTATCTCAATGGATTAGGCTTCACCAAAAGTGAAGCAGATGCGAACCTCTATCACATTGTGGTATATGGTAAGTTGCTTCTTTTTTTTTGTATGTTGATGATTTAATATTGAGAGGTAATGAGCAATTGATTCACTCTTGCAAAGAGGATATTTCGAGGGAATTTGAAATGAAAGACATGGGCCTTATGCATTACTTCCTCAGCCTAGAAGTATGGCAAGGTGATGGTGAATTGTTTGTGTCTCAAGGAAAATATGCTACCAAGTTACTTTAGAGATTTCACATGGAGAATTGTAAGCCCATGAACATACCTCTAGCTACAAACTAGTGGAAGAAAGAATGCCACTTCATGTGAAGAGGTTGATGCTATCATTTACAGCCATATTTTGGGTTCATTGATGTATCTTGTGAACACACGACTTGACATGTGCTATGCAGTCAGCCAACTTAGCCAAGTATGGTGAGGCCTACCAAATTATATTGGAAGGCAACAAAGCATGTGTTACGGTACCTAAAAGGCACTACCCAATATGGATTATGGTACAAATGGACAAAGGGAGTTAAGTTACAAGGCTTCACCGAAGAATATTGGGCAGGGGGTCCATTCGACATGAAAAGTACATCAGGTGTTATCTTCAGGGTTGGGTCCGTAACTATTTCCTGGTAGAACATGAAGCAGAGGCACGTGGCACTTAACTCAGCTTTGGTTGAATACATGGTTGCAATTCAAGTAACATGTGAAGCAATCTGGATGAGGAAAATAATTGTGGGACTATTCAGTCATGATATGGACCTGACAATGATATATTGTGATAATCAAAGCTGCATTAAGCTCTCTGAGAACTTGATATTTCATGATAGGTCCAAGCACATTAATATCAGGTACCATCATTTGTGAGACTGTGTAGAGGAGAATTATGTTGCTACAATACATTCCAACTGAGGAGCAAGATGTTGACATCTTGACAAAGGCATTGTCAAGAGGTAAATCCAAATTCCACAGGTACAGGATAGGGGTGGTGGAAAATCCATTTCTTGCTAAGAGGGAGTGTTGAAAAAATGTAGCAAGAAAGGCTCAATTTGACTTTAGCCATAGTCAAATTGAGTAAAATCGAATTTCCACATCAGCGAGACAACTTGGAGGCAGTTAACTAGTGTGACATGGATCTTGTCACTCAGTTAGCTTAGTAAATTCGAGTTATAGGGCTTGTAGTTTAGTTATGCATGTGTGATTGCTAAATTTTAGTAATCTAGTTCAGTTATTTTCAGTTGTATTTAATTAACTGACCTCTAACTATTGATAGAGTCAGTTGAATATCAATTATTTAGTGGGACAATATTCTAACTCAAATATTTGTTAGTTAACTGATCAATCAACCCAAAATAGCTAGTGCATGCAGAGAATTTTAGTTAGCTCAGTTGAAGTGGAGATGAAAATGCAATGTAATATCAGTTATAAACTAGTTTTGAGTGTACGAGTGTTGCATGCAATCAACGATCAATCCTTAGGAATTGTGCAATAAATTTGGAGGAAATTCCTAAATAGTAGGGGCTAATTTCCTCAGGATTTGCGCAAGGAAATAGGAGGCTAAGTGAGCTTATATTTGGCTAAGCGCTGGCCAAATTTGTTCATTGAGCAGAGAGAACAATTATTCTTTTGGAGGTTGAGCTCAAATCTCGAGCTAGTGATTGTAATAGATTCTTTATTCATCTAATTAATGCAAAGAGGCTTGAGGGGTTTTTCCCAATTGGGTTCCCTTAGAAATCATTATGTATTTTTTGCTTTTCTTATTGCATGTCTATGCATGTTGTTTTAAATTGTGAATTTCATTCCGCAGATCAGTAGAGTAGAATTGTGTCTCTTAATTTTAGATTAAATTTCCTGAGTAGTTGCAATTCTATCAAAATTTCTACAACTTAGTGGTAAGCATTTGGGTCAATCTACATATGAGAAAGAAATGATGTTCATCTTACATGCAGTAGACAATTGGTGACCATACTTATTAGGGCGTCATTTCTAAATCTGCATTGACCATCATAGCCTAAAATATTTCCTCGAGTAGCGTCTATCATCACCACAACAAAATAAATGGCTCGGAAAATTGATGGGATATGATTATGAGATAATTTAATAGAAGGGTTGTGACAATGTAGTGGTTTGCCTTACCACACCAATTTGAGGATGAGGGCACCCTTTTATCCATCTCTCTACCCATACCAGATTGGATTGAAGAAGCTCGTCATGAATGGTTTTCTCACCCCTCTGTCCCAGCTCATTAATAGATTACGAGAATATCTTAATTCCTCATAGGAATACTCTTGGAAGGATGAGGTTCTTTGCTATAAGGATCAGGTAATGCTATCCATAACCTCCACCTAAAAAACCTGCATCTTGGAAGAGCTACAGTCATCTCTAGTTGCAGGACATTCAGGCTTTCAAAAGACTTATGCATGAGCTCATTCCTCTTTCTTTTGGATCGGCATGAAGAATGGCATTCTTACTTTTGTAGTTGAATGTGACATATGCCAGCACAACAAATGGGAAACGATCAAGCTATTGGGAACCTTACAACCCTTGCTACTCCCTACTTCCATCTGGACATATGTTTCCATGGATTTCATTACATGTCTCCCAAAGTAAGGAAACAAACCAATCATCATGGTGGTTGTTGACATGATTTCTAGATATGCTCATTTTTGTGTTCTACCACACCTATTTACCCCAACATTTGTGGCTCGAGTTTTCATGGGCCAAATCTTCAAACTGCATGGCATGCTGAGTTCCATTGTGTCTTATCAAGATCCCACATTCACCACCAAATTTTGGTAGGAACTTTTCAAGTTACAGGGAATGCAACTCCAATTGAGTACAACTTATCATCCCCAAACTAATGGTCAAACAGAAGTAGTCAACAAATTTTTGGAGACCTATTTGCGGTGTTTCACTTTAGACAAGCAACATTAATGGGTATAATGGCTTCCTTTAGTTGAATGGTGGTATAATACTAACTATCATGAAGCCACCAAGATGGCACCATATAAGTTAGTGTATGGCCAACTCTCACCTTCACCAACTTCTTATTGCCCTTGATCTTCCAAAGTATAGGCAATTGATCAGCTCCTGCAAAATTGTGCTGCCATGATCGCTCATCGCAAAGATAATCTACATCAAGCTCAGAATAGAATGAAGAAACAGGCCGACCAGCATCGTTCAACATTTCAAGTAGGTGACTAGGTGTTCCTACGACTCCAACCTTATTAAACAAACCTCTCTCAAAGCAAAAGGTTGCCAGAAACTAGCACCAAAATTCTATGTGCCTTATCAGGTACTCAACATATAGGAGCAGTCACTTACAAATTGGCCCTACTGACTACTTCAAAAAATCCACCTAGTCTTCCATGTATCCTACCTCAAGAAAGTTGTGGGGAACAATTACAAGGTTCAAACAAGTCTGCCATAACTGAATGAGGAAGGTTCACTTTGGCTCTGACTTGAACAGGTCCTCGATACTCGCAAAATACATCTCCACGTCTGCATGATCAAGGAAGTCCTCATCAAGTGTGTTAAAATTGGAAACTAGGGCCAAATTCCACCTTAAGACAACTCATATGATGGATATTATTATTGCATTGGATTCCTCTTTCGAAGAGGTACAATTTTGATGAAAATATCATCTCACTAACAAGCATAAATGGAATTATGAATTTATTTCTCCTATGGACAAATTGTCAAGGTCAGCTCCAGTCAAATGTAGGCTCATGAAGCCCAATAGATATGTCTCTTCACCGTCAACGTTGCGTATAAATAGGAGAGACATTTTACTCATTTGGACATCATCATCTCATCACATCTTCTTCTCTCTCTTGATTGGGTCAAACATCGTTGGAAGCTTCTTTTCCTAGGCCACATTCTTTGGCACAAAAATCGAGGCATTTAGAGGTGTTTGACCAGCGTTGACTTCAGTTTTGACTACATAAATTAAAACATACTTTCTCTCTCCTTTGACTGGGTTTGACCGAAGAATTTGAGTTGATTTAAAGGCATAATTGGACTATTGTTTGGAGGATGTTTTGAGGTAGCATTGACCACCATTGACTTTCTAGTTAGGGCTGATTTGACTGCTGATTTGGCAGATTTGTTTTGGGCTTGTATTTGTACTCTCTCTCTTAGTTGAACTATTGAAGAATAATCAGAATGTTTGATCAAAGGGTTTCCCCACATTGAGGTTTGTCCCTGGCATCCACCACATCTTGTGTCCTCTTGTCTTGGCTTGTCTTATGCATATGATTTTATGTTCTATCTGCATTTGATGTCAATGTTTATAAGTTAATGTGATTGCTACTGGATATAATTGGAATTTGTCGTTGAGTTGCTAAAGGAACATTGAAGTGAATTGTCTTAAGCATAGAATATACCATTTTTATCTAAATTAACATGGTTTCAGAGCTGAGGTGAAGACAAAGCCCAAACAAGAGTGAAGCAAAGCAATCACTAAAGGAAGTTGTTGGTCAAGGACTTGGAACTAGTCCCAATGAGGACTACATCTTTCTTCAAATCTGAGGACAAGCTCAAGGACAAATCCGACTATCGTGCATGGAAGATGATTTTGGATTTGACTTTGGAAGAGAATGATGCCATGGACTATGTCAAGGGAAGAATAATCGAGCCTCCTTCAAGTGCATCCGTTGTTGTTCAAACAAAGTACAAGGAAGGTGAGACAAAAGCTAAAAATCGTATTGTTGATTTTATTCATAAGCCTTTGGTTGCACATATTTCTGATCTGGAAGCATCTAAGGAGATGTATGAAAGACTGGTTGGGATGTTCAAAGTGAACAATGCAAATCAAATTCTCTTTCTCAAGAAAAATTGAAAGACATCAAGATGGATAGAGGATAATCCATCCAATCCTACTTCATGAGGATCATTGAGATCAAGAATGATCTCTTATCTATTGGAGAAGTCATTGGTGACAGGGAACTCTCTCTTATTTCACTTGGGGGCCTTACAAGATGTTGGGATGTGTTCAACACTACCATTCTTAACAATGGCAGGATTCCAGGATATGAGGAACTATTGGCTAGATGCACTCAAGAAGAAATAAGGATGATAGAATGAGACAAGCCCTCAAATGGAAACAATCATACTGCCTTCTTCGCTTATTCTAGAAGAAGGAACAATGTTGGTCCAAGGAATCAAGGACAAGGGTTCAAGCAAGGATTTAAAGAAGGAAGAAAGGGAAGATGCTTCAATTGTAACAAGTTTGGCCACTTCGCTAGAGAATGTCCTCACAAGAAGGATACTCCACTAGATGTTGATAACAATAACAACAACAACTTCAAGAGAAATGGCAATTGAAGGAACAATGGGTTCAACAACAAAGGAAAGAGGAATGCTCTTGTTGCTCGAAATGGAGGTGGCCATCCTCCCAAGAAGTCAAGAAACTCTGGGTATGATGAAGCTAATGTTGTAAATAAATATGAATTTATCTTATTTCTGCCCTCTCCGCCACCTCTCCTCTGGATACATGGGACCATTGGTTGATTGATAGTCGTGCCTCAAGCCATTTCACTGGGTACAAAGAAGCTCTCTCAAACTTGGTTGAAAAAGAGACAAATATGGAGATTATAATTGGGGATAATGCCATGTATCTCGTGAAAGGAATTTGACCGTTACCCTTCACTTAAATCAAGGTCAAACCCTTCACCTACAAGAAGTGTTGTATGTACCTGACTTGAAAATGAACTTGGTTTCAGTTTCTGCAATGGAAGATAAAGGTTTCAAGGTGTCATTCATTGATGGGAAGGTTCATCTTTGGCAAAGGAATCCAAAAGATGCATTCACTCTAGGATTCAGGGTTGAAGGTCTCTATCAAGTTGGAGGAAGTCCGTTGAGAGCTATGATTTGTGACACCTCCCTTCAATCCGAATTATGGCACCGAAGATTTTCTCACCTTCATTTTAAAGCCTTACCTGATGTATGTAAGATAGTCATAGGGATGCTTGAATCCAACTTGAATAATGAAGGTGTTTGTCAGGGATGTGAAGCTGGAAAACATACAAGGGGACCATTTCCCTCAAGTGAGACTCAAACCACTAATATTCTTCAATTGGTCCATTCTGATCTATCAGGTATGATGCCCATTACATCTTTGGGTGGATATTTGTATTATGTTATTTTTGTGGATGACTTTTCTCGCAAGACATGGATCTATTTCTTAAAGAAGAAGAACGAAGTACTCAAATTGTTCCTCTCCTTCAAAGCCTTGGTAGAGAATCAAACAAGGAAGAAGATCAAAGTTCTGAGGACCAATAATGGGACCGAATATGAGTCTAATGAATTCAAATACTATTGTAGAGAAGTTGGCATTAAGAGGGAGACTACAACCATTTATACTCCTGAAAAAATGGTGTTGTCGAAAGGAATAATCGTACTATCATCGAAGCTACCCTATATATACTTCATGATCAAGGTCTTCTGAAGTTCTTATGGGGAGAAGTTTCCAACACCACTATGTATGTCCAAAACCAATGCCCACATCAAGATTTTGACTTCAAGACACTCAAATAAGTATTCACTAGTAAGAAACTTGATGTTTCTCATTTTAGAATTTTTGGTTGTCTCGTATACTTTCATGTGTCGAAAGAGAAAAGAAACAAACTAGATGCATCTAGGAAGAAAGGAACATTCATGGGATATAGTGAAACTTTGAAGGCATATAGAATCTATGTCTATGGTCAAAGGGAAGTGGAATTAAGTCACGGTGTCACTTTCGATGAAGATTCAACACTTAGAAAGATTTGAGATCTTCCTATTCCTAGGAAGACCAATGACGATGTTGATGCAGAAAAGCAATATGAATCTTCATCTGATGTATCGATGTCTGATGTTAAAGGGCTGATGGATCCTATTGATCCATCTCCTTGTGAGCCCTCTACTACAAGAAAGAGGCCTTTGTGGCTTAAAGATACTCTTGAAGATGCCGATAAACACATTGCACCAAGAGGGACATTTCGTGAAAGCAAGAATTTGAACAGGTACCAACGGTTCTTAGTTGTCATAAGTACTATTGTACAATTTGAGCCTTGTACATTCGAAGAAGCTGTGAAGAAATAGGTTTGGAAGGATGCGATGAACGAAGAGTATGAATCGATCACGAAGAATGATGTCTGGGATGTGGTTCCTAGACCCAAGGATAATTTTTTGGTCACCTCTAAATGGATCTACAAGATCAAACATGAGCTAATGGGAGTGCTTAGAAATTCAAGGCCAGATTTGTAGCTTGAGGCTTCTCTCGAAACAAAGGAGTAGACTACAATGAGATATTTGCACCATTTTCCTGATGTACCACTATCCGTTCGATCATAGCCCTTACTCACTCGCAAGGATGGAACCTTCATCAAATGGATGTCAAAACCGCCTTATTGCATGGTTCACTTAAGGAGGAAGTATATGTGGAATAACCCGAGGGTTTCGAGGTTCAAAATCGTGAGACACATGTATGCAGGTTGAAGAAATCCCTTTATGGGTTGAATCAAGCCCCTAGGTCTTGGTATGAGAGGATCAATAGTTATCTTATGAAGTTGGGATTTATAGGAAGCGATGTTGACCCAAACCTATACTTCGAGGTTGAAAAGGACAAACCTCTCATTTTGGTCCTTTATGTGGATGATCTCTTTCTGACAGGTGATGACACTCTCATTCATCAATGCAAGAGGGAGTTTGCTTCCGAGTTCGAGATGGAGGACCTAGGACTGATGCATTATTTCTTAGGGTTGGAGGTCTAGCAAAAGCCAAGTGAGATTTTCCTTTCTCAAGGAAAATATATTGTGAAGCTACTTGAGAGATGTGGGATGGTGGACTACAAGTCTGTGACTACTCTGATGGAACTCAACTTCAAGAAGCTATGTGGAAGTGTTGATGGGCCCGAATTGGCAAACCCTACCAAGTATCGTCTACTTGTGGAAGCACTGATGTTCTTGGTCAACTCCCGTCCTGACATATGCTTCAATGTGAACTTGTTGAGTCAATATATGGTCAAGCCTCATCACATTCATTGGATTGCTGCCAAGAATCTCTTGAGATATCTCTGGCACACTATCCACTATGGTCTGAGATACACTGTCAGGAATTTGAGGCTACATGTGGTATACCTAGGGAGGATAGTATGGGGTATAGAGGGAGGTACCCAAGGGAATAATGTAATAATGTGATGGGCCATAGCTAATAAATAAATTGGTTAGCCACATCATGTAAGGGACCACAAGTAGTTAGCAATAACGTGATAAGCTCATTGTATTAGATATATGGTATTGAGAGAACCATGGTAATGACCCATGGTATTGTATGTATGAATCCTATATAGAGGCTAGAGACTCCCCATTGAGAGATGTCAAGGATTATTGTATTGGCAAGCATATGGCTTGTGGAGTGTTCTCCTTCCTTAAAGAATGACTGTATTGTGTTACCCTACCTCAAGGGTTTGATCAATAAAGAAACATTTTCATGTTATATTATTGGATTGATCTTGTTATTTCTGGGTATATTTGCAGTTCAGATCCATTACAAGTGGTGTCGGAGCACTTTCTTGGGCAAAGCCGAAAGATTTTTATTTTTTTTTGTAGGAATTTTTTAGAGCGATGAGTTTGTAGATCAGATCTGAAACGTCTGGGGCAAAAATTTGCAGAAACAAATTGCATATCTGGTTTCTTTTGTGAAAAAATACCAAATTAAATATATATATATATATATATAATATATTATATATATATATATATATTATATATATAATATATATATTATATATATTATATATATATATATATATATATATATATATATATATATATATATCGGTCGAATCGGAGTCCAGATGAGGGAGATATCGCTGATTTAAAAATTAGTTGTGTTGTAGAATTTTTTCTACATAAATTCGTGGACGTCGGATCTCTAGCCAATTTTTTGTAGTTTTTGTGGGGAATTTTTGGAAACTAATTGTAGATCTGGGATCCTCTTGAAAAATTACCAAAAAAAAAAGGTCGAATTGAAGTCCAGATGAGGGAGTTATCACTGATTTAAAATCAGCTCTTTTTAAAGTATTTTTTGTGATGGGGGGACAGTTGCAACGCAAATATGAAATTTCAAAGTGTCCAGATCTGAATTTCTATCACATGAGAAGATACAGAATGGTCATTCCATTTCCAAAAACAGGTTATAATAAGGATTCTGGGCCATATTGATCGAGTTGTGTCCATTTAAATTTTCGCCAAAGTAAGTGATTTTTTCAAAACCCTCTTCATGGCTTCTAGCAAGGATTTTATTTTTATAAGAAAAGGTGATGGCCCTACCATTGAAGAATTCATAAAGTGGGCAAAGTCAGAAGTTGGGCAATATTAGAGACCTTTCGCATGGCTTCAGTTTAGAGATGAGGCTGCCATATGGTGGAAATCACTTGACTACTAGAAGTATTTAAGCCTTCCTGTTGAAGAGTTTGAAAAAGTTCTTTTAGACAAATGGTCTCATCCTAGAAAATAGGAGAATGAGACATGTAAGGGGGTTATTTTCTGGTGGTATCTCCTTATTACAGGTTCATGGATGTATTCAAAAAGAGAAGATAATTGTGTCTATCAACCCTAATAGCAAGCATAATTTTATTAGTGTTCATTTGGTTAAAAGGTTGCAAGTCCCAGCTAAACAAATGGAGCACACACATGTTAATAATGAGCAAGTGCAAGTTTATAAATATTTGAAGATTTCTATGGATAAGTATGTATTCCATTTTGATTTTTATTCTTCAGTTATAGCTAATGTGGATGTTGTTTTTGGATACCCTTGGATAGAATCTGTTGGTACTATCAATATTAATTTGCAGAAGAAATTCCTGAAGGTCTGGTATAAAAAGAAGAAAATTACATTACAGGATATTTCCATCAATAAACAGGTAGAGTCCAAGGAGGCTGAAGCAAAAAATGTTACAGGTACTGATGCATCAGATGAGGAGTCTGTGGTTAAAGTAATACTAGAAGATAAGCAACAATTACAGGCGCCACAACATGTACCAGATACCCATCAAGCTCCATTAAGTGGTGAATGAAAGAAAGATACACCATTGGTTAAAACTTCAGCATATCACCACCCACATCACCCAACAAGATGGCAACAAATTAGCCACAAGGTCAACAACCCCCGCACAATAGATAGAGAGATGTGAAGATCCAACCACAGCACATAAACACAAAGGAACTGCCAGGATCAACTCCTAGCTCAAGCAAGTGAGGCACCGCTAGATCGAGAAATCATTTGCCTTTGGGATGGCTAGATGCATGTGCATGGCACTAGTGGGCTACTCTTTTGAGCAGATCTTTTTATTTTTGTTCTTCTTATGTTTCGGGGATGAAACATGTTTAAGGGGGGTGGAATGTAGTATACCTAAGGGGGATAGTATGGGGTTACAAAAGGAGGTACCCAAGGGAATAATGTAATAATTTGGTGGGCCATAGTTAATAAATAAAGTGGTTAACCCACATCATGTAAGGGAACACAAGTAGTTAGCAATAATGTGATAAGCCCATTGTATTAGATATATGCTATTGAGAGAATCATGGTAATGACACATGGTATTGTATATATGAATCCTATATAGAGGCTAATGACTCCCCATTGAGAGATGTCAAGGATTATTGTATTGGCGAGCATATGGCTTGTGGAGTGTTCTCCTTCCTTAAGGAGTGATTGTATGGTGTTACCCTACCTCAAGGGTTTGATTATCATATATTTGCTTGTCAAATCTATTACACTACATGGTTATTCAGATGTTGATTGGTTTGACAGTGTGGTGGATCATAAGAGCACATATGGGTGTTGCTTCTCTTTGGGGTCTGCTTCTATATCTTGGATGAGCAAGAAGCAGAAATCGGTTTCACTAAGCACCACCAAAGCCTAATACATTGCTACGAGTATGGCCTGTTGTGAAGCAGTCTGGTTAAGGAAGCTCTTTAGTGAGCTATTTGAGCACGTGATAGATACAACAGCGATCTTCTGCGACAACCAGAGTGGGATTCATTTATCATAGAATCTTATGTTCCATTGCTCCAAGCACATTGATATCAGGTACCACTTTATCAGGGATATGGTACAACGGGGAGAAGTTAGGCTTTAACACATCAGGATAGATGAGCAAGTTGCAGACATTCTCATGAAGCCTCTTGGGAAGGTCAAATTCTTAACCTTTTGAGAGAGACTTGGAGTCGTGGAACAACCCTCTTATGATGGTCCCATATGAGTTGGACACAAAGCTATGGGAGCTCCTAGGGGCATGGGGTACTTCTTAGAGCTAGCTATGAGTGACCATAGGGTGAGTGGTTCACCTTCCCCTAGTGGTGAGATGGATACAAGGTGAGTGGTTCACCTTCCCCTAGTGGTGCGCTGGATACAGGGTGAGTGGTTCACCTTCCCCTGTGATACCCCATTATGGTTGACATGTGTGTAGGGTGAGTGGTTCACCTTCCCCTACCCACACACATGCATGTAGGGTGAGTGGTTCACCTTCCCCTATGGTTGACATATGCATAGGATGAGTGGTTCACCTTCTCCTCTAGCATATGTGCAGGATGAGTGGTTCACCTTCTCCTGTTGATGCCCCAACACACATCCTACCCATAGAGTCTGGGACTCATGGGAAGTACCTCTCATCTGGCTAATGAGTTGGGAAATTTCGGTTAAGGACCATAACACTACCGATGGACGCATTGTATATTGTTGTACTCCCTATGACTAGGATGCATGGTGTTCAACGACTTGATCTAGGATCAAGGACTGACTTTTGTCAGTGGAGAGTGGTATGATACACTATCAATCACTTCTTCTTCATTATTACTTCATGGTTCAGCATATCAGAGCAGTGATGGCAGGATGGTACATGATGACAGGTTGGCATGATGATGGATTAGCAGGTGCAATTCTCCCTAGTTGAGAGGGAGTATTAAAATTGGAAACTAGGGCCAAATTCCACCTTAGGACAACTCATATGATGGATATCATTATTTCATCAGATTCCTCTTTCGGAGAGGTACAATTTTGATATAAAGATCATCTCATTCTGACAAGCAAAAATGGAATTATGAATTTATTTCTCCTATGGATAAATTGTCAAGGTCGGCTCCAGTCAAATGTAGGCTCATGAAGCCCAACAGATGTGTCTCTTCACCCTCAACATTGTGTATAAATAGGAGAGACCTTTTCCTCATTTGGACATCATCATCTCATCACATCTTCTTCTCTCTCTTGATTGGGTCAAACATCATTGGAGGCTTCTCTCTCTCTTCTTCATACATGTTGCTAGGAAACTCTTCTTTCTACTTTGCACATGTGGTAGGAGGTCGAGTTTCTGGGTAGAACAGACCATTGACTTCAGGGCATTGACCAATGTTGACCATGGGGTATTTGACTTGCATTGACTTTAGTTTCTAGGCTAGATTTCTAATTTTTCTAGGCCGCATTCTTTGGCATGAAAATCAAGGCATTTGGAGGTGTTTGACTAGCATTGACTTTAGGTTTGACTACAGAAATTACAACAGACTTTCTCTCTCCTTTGACTGGGTTTGACCGAAGAATTTGAGTTGATTTAAAGGCATAATTGGACTATTGTTTGGAGGATGTTTTGGGGAAATTTTGACCACCATTGACTTTCTAGTCAGGGCTGATTTGACCGCTGATTTGGCAGATTTATTTTGGGCTTGTATTTGTACTCTCTCTCTCTCTCTGCTGAACTATTAAAGAATAATAAGAAGATTTGATCAAAGGGTTCCCCACTTGGGGTTTGTCCCTGGCATCCGCCACACCTTGTGTCCTGTTGTCTTGGTTTGTCTTATGCATATGATTTTATGTTCTATCTGCATTTACTATCAATGTTTATAAGTTCATGTGATTGCTACTAGATATAATTGCAATTTGTCATTGGGTTTCTAAAAGAACTTTGAAGTAAATTGTCTTAAGCATAGAACGTACCATTTTATCTAAAATTAACAAAGTGGAAAGACACCTCTCCAAAAGATGTGACATGGAAACCAACCACTATTCTTCAATAGTTTCCGCAACTTCAACCTTGATGACAACGTTGCTTTTGATGGGGGAGGACATATTAGGGTCTGACCCTAAACCCTTTATTTATGTAATAAGCTCAAGGGGCCTAGTTAGAGTCATAGTTAGTTAGTTGAAGCAATAAAGTTCATAAGCGGTTATCCGCATTAATAATTTATTGTAAGTGGTTGACCCACATTATAGAAAATGGACCACAATTAGTTATAAACATGCCATAGCTAATAAATAAAGTGATTATCCTGTATTATGCAAGGGACCACTATTAGTTAGGGTTTATGATGTCATAAACTTATATTAAGTCTTAGATAATAAGGGAAGAATAATCGAGTTTTATTGTAATCGAGCTCTGCTCTGTTGGAGGTTGCCCCCTAGAAGAGGAAAGTGAACATAGTATTTTGCTTATGACTAATAAAAATATCTTTGTAGTCTGTCTCAATTCATGTGATATTTCCGTGTTTCTGGAAATATTATTTTGTATTTATAGTTGTTAGAAAATTATATATTATAGAGAAATGGAACATATAAAATATTGCAGAAATATAAACAAAGAAAATGCATAAAACAAGAGAGACACAAATATACGTGGTTCACCCAGTTTGGGCTACGTCCACCCCGAACAGCCAGTCCTTCTTTTTTATTATCCAACAAAATGAAGAGACACAACCTACAGCAGATCCGCTGTAATATCCTCTGTTTTCTCTCTCAATCTAACCTATATGTTTCTCGCTCTGAGAATACACTTCTATATCACAGCTTCAATACAACACCCTCATACAAAGAGAGGGGTTGCCTTCTAGGGAAAAAACCCTACACTAAACATAATTTCTATCGTTAGATCATCCGCCTAATGAACAACCCAGATTGACTAGGAATTATTATACTTTTACAAGGGAATTTTACATTTGTTTTTAGCTTCGGGGGCGCTACCCCCGAAACCCCTACCAGGGGACCGCTGGCCCCTAGACCCCCTAGCCGGGGGGGATTAGCCCCCTTGGACCCCAACCGGGGGGACAAGTCCCCCCCGCCCCCCCCGCACCCCCACGCGTGGAGGGGTGTACAATCTTCCTAGGGTATACATCCGGCTGAAACAAAGACCTCTAAATAATCATGCTCCACACCCAATAATCTCCCACTTGGAGAATGATTATAGCAACTCCACCGCTGCTTCATTTGCTGAACAACGAATCCTCTTTGGACCTGGTTATTTCTCATCTTCATCGTCATCCTTGAAGACCAATTGAAACTGAGCATATTCTCAATTTCCCTGGTTACAACTTTTGTTAGCATATTTGCAGGATTCTGGCCAGTGTGTATCTTTTCCAGCTTCAACTCTCCATCTTCCAACACTGGTCGTATGAAATGGTACTTGAGTTGTATGTGTTTAGTCCTGGAATTAAATGTTGAGTTCTTTGCAAGATGAATGACACTTTGGCTATCACTGTATAACATGCCCATATCATGCTTCTTACTCAATTCATCCATAAACCTTTGTAACCAAATCATTTCTTTACTAGCCTCTGTAGCAGCAACATACTCTACTTTTGTTGTTGAAAGTGCAACAACACTTTGGATTTTTGAAACCCAACTGACAGTTGTTCCACCAACAGTGAATACATATCCTGTAGTGCTTCTCCTATTATCCCTGTCACCTGCCATATCTGCATCAACATATCCCTGTAGAGAAATGTTTGAACCCCAAAGCATTGCTGATTTGTAGTAACCTCTCAGATATCTGGAAATCCATTTCACTGCCATCCATGTTCTTTTTCCTGGATTGTTCTGTACCTGCTTACAACTCCCAACTGCAATTGTGCATATCAGGCCTTGTGCAGACCACTGATACATTAGCTTCCAACTGCTTAATATGCATATGGAACTTTAGACATAATAATCCATGTCTTCATGGGTTTTCTTTTGGGCACATCTCCTTACTAAAAGTTTGAAAATGGCTAGCAAAAGGTGTACTAACTGGTTTTGCATTGTGCATATTAAATCTTTTCAACACCTTTTGTATGTACTCATTTTGAGACAATGTTAATTTGTGATTTTTCCTGTCTCTAGTTATTCTCGTACCAAGGATTTGTTTTGCAGCTCCCAAATCCTTCATTGCAAATGAATTTGCCAATTTTCTTTTGAGCACATTTATTTTCTACATGTTAGACCCTGCAACAAGCATGTCATCTACATAAATTAATAATATAATATAGTTGCCATCATTTTGCTTTTTCAAATAAACACAATGATCAGAGTGACATTTAGTATAACCTTGTTCAGACATAAACTTGTCAAATTTTAGATACCACTACCTTGGAGTCTGTTTTAAGCCATACAAGCTCTTCTTTAACTTGCACACTAGTTTCTCCTTCCATTTTACCTCATATCCTTATGGCTGCTACATATATATCTCTAACTCCAAATCCCCATGGAGAAAGGTTGTCTTTACATCTAACTGCTCAAGATGCAAATCTTCAACTGCTACTAGACTTAAAATAGTTCTGATTGAAGTCATTTTAACAACATGAGAAAATATTTCATCAAAATCAATACCTTTTTTCTATGCAAACCCCTTCACCACAAGTCTAGCTTTGTACCTCTGTTTTCCTCCATCCTCTTCCTTCAGCCTATAAACCCATTTATTCTGCAATGTAGTTTTACCTTCAGGCAACCTGACTAAGTCCCAAGTCTGGTTATGCATTAAGGAGTCCATCTCTTCTTCCATGGCTAGCTCCCACTTCTTCCTACTTTCAACCTGCATTGCTTCTTCATAACATTTGGGTTCAACAGAATCAGTCAACAATAAATAATATAATGAAGGAGAGTATCGTTCAGGTGGTATACTTATCCTAGTAGATCTTCTAACACCACTTTCAGGTGTTTGGGGTGCCTTTTGGTGTTGTGGTGGTTGTTGTTGTTGTGGTTATTGATTATTATTATTTTCAAGCACCTTTACTTTTTCAGTGATCTCATCAAGAACTGTGTATTCCTTATTTTCTTTTTCCTGTTTCTTTTCCTGCAACTGATTCTTATACAAGACCTTTTCATTGAATATTACATCTCTGCTCCTAATGATTTTGTGATTTTCATAATCATATAAGCGATAACCAAAATCATTAACACCATAACCAATAAAGGTACATTTCTTTGACTTTGCTTCAAGCTTTGTTCTATTTTCTTTATCAATATGGACAAAGGCCTCACAACCAAAAGGATTTAAAATAGAGTAGTTTACCTTTTTACCTGTCCATGCTTCCTCTGGAACACCACCATCCAAGGACCTTGAAGGCCCTCTGTTTATTAGATAAACAGTAGTATCTACAGCATCTGCCCAAAACTGTAAAGGCAATCCTGCATGCAATCTCATGCACCTTGCACGCTCCATGATTGTCCTGTTCATCCTTTCTGACACACCATTTTCTTGTGGTGTTCTTGGAACTATCTTTTCTCTGCGAATTCCATGCTCTGAATAGTACCTATAAAACTCTCTGCTGCAATATTCACCTCCATTGTCTGATCTAAGACATTTCAATTTCTTTCCTGTCTCAATCTCAACCAAATCTTTCCATTTCTTAAACGTATCAAATACATTAGATTTATTCTTAATACAATAAATCCAAGTTTTTCTAGTTGCATCATCAATAAAAGTAACATAATAATGAGAGCCACCGAGAGATGATACCTGAGCAGGTCCCCATACATCTGTATGCACAAGCTCCAATTTTTCATTCTTCTTTTCTTTCCCAACTCTGAGAAATCTGACTCTCTTCTGTTTTCCATAAATGCAATTCTCACAGAAGTCCAAATCAACATTCTTCAAACCCGGCAACAAATTCCTTGAGTGAAGAATCTTCATCCCTTTTTCACTCATGTGTCCAAGCCTATGATGCCATAATGCTGCATCTGCTCCTTTGGAAGTTAAAGCATTAACAGAGTTAGAAATACCAATGCATAAATACAATGTACCAACCTTTTCGCCTTTTGCTATTACTAGGGCTCCTTTGGTGACCTTCCAAGCTTTATCTTTGAAAGTTGTCACATAACCTTCACCGCCTAACTGCCCTGTTGAAATCAGATTTTTCTTTAGATCTGGAACATGCCTTACCTCCATTAGTAGCCATTGGTTTCCATTCTGCTGTTTTACAAGAACCTTACCCATTCCAACAATTTTACAGGGTTTATCATCACCCAAACGAACTTGTCCAAAATCTCCTTGAACATAGTCATGAAAGTATTTCTTATCAGGTGTGGCATGGAATGAGGCCCCTGAATCTACCACCCAGGAATCAGTAATATTTTCGAAGAAAGAATCAAAGCATCTTGTAACACCTCACCTGTCACATTTGTTTCATGATTGTTTTCTTGCTGTGAATCTCCTTTTCCCTTCCGAGATCTACAGTCTTTCTTTAGGTGTCCTTTCTTTCTGCATTTCCAGCACACTATC